>RCUC01171334.1:0-16790 GCA_003697995.1 Taxidea taxus jeffersonii | reverse complement strand
GATGGTAAGTGTGGTTTCCCTAGGCATTCTCATGCCTCTCAGACCCAGTAAGTGAAGGTGCTTCATGCAAATCATCTTCTTTTCTCTCTTCCTGCACCAGTGGCACCCTTCTCTCCCCTGCCAGAGAATTTGAAAGAGATGTATGCTCCTCCCAGGATGAGTTATAAATATGATTGTCATATTGGAATCACTAGTAGATTGCCAGTTTGATAATTCTTTCAGAATACTTTTCCTGTTTCTTTTTTAAAAAAGATTTTATTTATTTATTTGACAGACAGAGATCACAAGTAGGCAGAGAGGCAGGCAGAGAGAGAGGAGGAAGCAGGCTCCCTGCTGAGCAGAGAGCCTGATGTGGGGCTCGATCCCAGGACCCTGGGATCACAACCTGAGCTGAAGGCAGAGGCTTTAACCCACTGAGCTACCTAGGTGCCCTTTTCCTGTCTCTTTACATATGCTTGATAACTGCAACTCATGTCAGAGAAAAATACTCATACAAAATGATATTCTTTTTTTTTTCTTTAAGCTTTTTTATTTAAACATATAATATAACCCCACCACCCCTCTTCCCCCCCCCCCCCCTCAGTTTGTTTTATGACATTAAGAGTCTCTTTTGGTTTGTCTCCCTCCCGATCCCATCTTGTTTCATTTTTTCTTTTCCTACCACCTTAACCCCCACCCCCGTTGCATCTCCACTTCCTCATATCAGGGAGATCATATGATAGTTGTCTTTCTCCAATTGACTTATTTCACTAAGCATAATATGCTCTAGTTCCATCCATGTCATCGCAAATGGTAAGATTTCATTTCTTTTGATGGCTGCATAGTATTCCATTGTATATATATATACCACATGTTCTTTATCCATTCATCTGTGGATGGACATCTAGGTTCTTTCCATAACTTGGCTATTGTGGACATTGCTGCTATAAACATTTGGGTGCATGTGCCCCTTCGGATCACTACATTTGTATCTTTAGGGTAAATACCCAGTAATGCAATTGCTGGGTCATAAGGTGGGAATGCAAGCTGGTGCAACCACTCTGGAAAACAACATGGAGGTTCCTCAAAAAATTGAAAACAAAATGATACTCTTATTAAACTAATGCCCTGGACACTTTAGAGACCAATGGGTGCTTTTATATCTATCAAGTTCTGAATTAAAGAGCAGTATTGACACTCAAGAAAAAAAAATAAAAAATGAAAACTAAAAACTGATTAATATCAGTTTATATAAATCCCTACAAAGAACTGGCATAAATGAAAAAGATCAGTACACAATAACAACTGAAATGATGGAAGATCAATGTCTTACACACTTAACTGCATATTTCATCATGGCACATTTTAAATCAAAATTAGCAGCAAAGGTCTCTGAGGGTGGCCACCAAAACATATTATCTCTGGCATTCCCCGACACCAAGGTCTCATTCATATCCCCAAAGGGTAGATCTGGGTAGGGATCTGCAATCAAGGTAATGGTGGGATTGATTGGCTGGAGATGGGAGAAGCACCCAGTATGCCAGGGATGCCTCATACACTGGAAGTTGGTAGAGCAGTGCCCCTTGTGGGTCCTGAATGTTCCTGTATGAATCAGAAAGGAGCTTTCTCTTGGCTGCATGTGTATCTGAGAGGACATGTGGATGCAGGCTGACCATGTGATCTAGAGATAACTGTGACTCAAAGGGTGTGTCTGGTGACTTCACTGTTCTTTTGCAGTGTCAGGAAACCAGCATTGGGGGCTCATGAGCCCTTACTCAGTTCAAGCAACTGATACATGGCACAGTGTCTTCACATCTGGTTCCTCACATTCCATATTCCTCATCACTGAGAAATGGCACACAACTGGTCTTAGTTCTAATCCTCCCTGGTGGTCAAGTGAATTTTTTCTGAGATAACATGATTCTAGTGGCTCATGTGATGAGTCATTTGCACAACTATCAACTATGTTCATGAATGAGATTATCCTGTAATTTTCAGATATCATAATCTTCTGCAGGGTTGTGCTCCCTCCATTGATTTGCTAGAGTGAGAAAATGAGTTTAAGATACACATTTCTTATTTTAATATATATATTATTTATGTATATATACATATATTTTATATATATTATATATTATTTTATATATATTTTATTATACATATATATGTATATATATGTGTGTGTGTGTGTATATATATATATATATATATATATATATATTTAAACCATTTAAAAAACAAAGACTTAAACACTGTGGATGGTAGAACCAGTCCCATCTGTCTCAAATCTTGGGAAGAGGGTCAGAAGGTGACAAGGAAGAATGGGATGATGATCACCTGTGCCCAGATCACAGGAGCAATGTGCAGAGCCAATGTCCCTCCTCACTGCCCCAGGTTTTAGTTTCCCCTAAGGGAAACTTTGTATTCAATTAGTGAGGAGGTGAAGAGAGGAATCCAGGTCATGGTGGAGAAGCCCTAGAGCTCTGCTTACTGAGGACCAATTTTCATAGAGACAGTCCCTACACTGGTGTGTCCTATCTTTTGCCCAGGGAGTATTACAGCCTTGTTTAGGAAAGCAAATTTATTTTTGTTGTCCATCTATCTTTCCATAAAAATCAGGTTACTTCATGATGCAGTGGAGGACAAAATATGAGGCCTGTGTGATTCAGAGCTGAGGGCTTATGTTGTTTCTATATGCCCAGGTGCAGGTTCATCATCCATAGTAAGGACCCTGCTTCTTAAGAGTGGCAAGGGCCAGTGATAGATTTTCTGTTCTTCCTGACCCAGACCCAGACACCTGATCTCAAAGGATCATCCCACCAGCACCCCTTGCTGGCCCCAGACACTATGCTTCCCAGCCCATGCCACAGTTCCAGCACTCCTAGAAGGACTTTCTGAACTTTCAAGTGGACTTTTCTGATGTCTACACCCTGGGTAGTAGAATGAGGAAGTCAACTCTGGGGTTCAGCCATTAAATTTTCCAGGGCATCAGTGCCCTCAGATAGATAGCTAGGGAAAATATTTATGTTATGAGAAATTTCAGAATTACCTAATTATCTCACTTTGCTTCTGTCTTTTCCCTGGTTTCATTACTGGGTTGTAACTCACTTGAAACAAACTCAAGGCTTAAAGTTCCTTAGAGAAGCCCATTGGTTCAACCGTGGTAATAATTCTACCTAGGCTACTCTTACAGGTTGACTTATTCAGTTATTGTTGTTGTTAGGGTCTCCTGTTAGGTTTACTAGCCCTTATAACATATACCTTGTCCATATATTCATCTTTCTCACAAAAATATCATACTGTGAGGGAAAACATACATAAATACATACATACATAAGTGTTTGATTACTTTTGTGGGTTCTCATTTATGCTTTAATAATTACTATATCCTTATAATAATTTGTACTAACTCTGATATATTTAAGATGTTTTTCTCTAATTTTCTAAATTATCTCAGTACAGGGCGCCTGGGTAGCTCAGTTGGTTAAGCGACTGCCTTCAGCTCAGGTCATGATCCCGGAGTCCCGGGATCCAGTCCCGCACTGGGCTCCCAGCTCCATGGGGAGTCTGCTTCTCCCTCTGACCTTCTCCCCTCTCATGCTCTCTCTCACTCTCTCTCTCTCTGAAATAAAAAAAAAAAATAAAAATTATCTCAGTATAAGGATTGATATTTAATAACATTTCTATAAGTGGTCTATAAAATTAATATGATGCTGTCCTCTAAAAATCTACTCCTCTGTTCCACTGCCACTTCCTTCCTGAATGGATAACTGTTAATACTTTAAAGGATGTGCTGTAGCAAAATCAATCAATACATTATATATATATATCCATATTTATATATAATCTATATATGTATACATTTAATTTATATATAAATGCATATGTACATGTATATTTAATTATACATACACAATGTATTTTCATATTTAAATTATGCATAAATATATGAAATATTAAAATAAATATGTAAATATGTAATATGTTATATTAATATACATTATATTATATGATCATATATTAATAAATGTATAATGTAAAACATGTGCATATATAATTTACATATATTTAATTTATATAAATATTTAATTTATATATATACTATATATAAGCATATATGGTATATAAAATATATATCTATATTTATATAAATTTGATATATGTTATATATAAATATATGTATAAATATATAATATATATGTACATGAAAATTATATAAGAATATATAAATACATTTTATATTTACAAAATGAAATGCTGCATTAGTGTTCCATTATTCCATGATTGGCATTTCCACATGAAATGTAATTAGTGATCTTTGTTTAAAATATATGCACATCTGTCTCATTTTGATTAATAGTTCATCTTTATTCCATAGGTTGATTTGCTATATTAGTGAAAAACATCCCTGCCTGTTCTGAACTGGACATAGCTGTATATTCATTCTTCAGTGTCTTAGGTAGATCATTTTCTTTAATAATTGTTTTCTAAAAATATAATACTCAGTCACACTATGTATATATTTAATATTGTGATAAAATATAAAAATTATATGTTCCAAAATTGTTGCAATAATTTGTAAACTTTCAGACCCATCTCTGCATGAATGACTAACATATAGTTTATCCTGGAAATAAGGTGTCTGGTGATGTAATGCCAATATGACATGATCATATTTGTGCCCACACTTGGTGAAAACACTTTACATCTTGATTCCTCATCTGGGTCTCCCTCTTCACAAAGTACCATTAAAAGCCTACCCCCAGTGGCACCCAGCTTTATTCTGGGCCTGGGCACAGGTCAGGGGAGATTTGCCTCCGAAGATTTAACTTGAGAATTTGGTGGGGTTCCAGGATTGTATATTGCTTATATCCTAAATCAATGTCCTGGGTACTTGGCCAGGATTCTGCTGGAACCAGTATAGGTAGTGACCATTGGTGACTCCTCCAGTGCTAGAGGCACAGGTGTGAGTGACTGTTCCTCCTGGGGATACAGTCAGTGAGAGCTCCTGAGTCACCACAGCCTGAAAACTTGTCTCTGAAATGAAAATAGATACATGTTAGTAATGAAGAATAAAGGCAGATGGATCCCTTCAAAGCCTGGCTTTTGAAATCTCCATGAACCTAGGCAGTAGATGAGAAGGAGGTGGGAGGAGAGGAATCTAGTTCATTCTGTGCACTTTCCATAGTTTCCATGGCCTTGCAGCTGGTGCTGGTCTGGCATGTTTCCTTTGTATCCTCCTGAGCTCCAAGGGTAAAAAGGGAGTGCTTGGTGGTTCATTATGTAAATATGAGCCCATGTTGTCATTTGAATGTGGGCTTCAGCTAAACTAGTAGCTTCATTCCCAAGAGGAGTTCTGGGGAATTCAAGAGTTCTGAATTTGTCCCCTGGGAGGAAGAAGCTGGTGTCACCTCTCACTTAGAGAGTGAACAGGAATGCAGGGCCCAGTCAGGTGGAACCAATTCAATTGATTTCAGGCCTTGCCAGCTCTGGGTAGGTCCACAGCTCCCCCTAGTGACAATCTTAGGCGTCTCTTCATGGTGAGGGGAATTATGCAGAAAAAATGAACCCCATTTGGGCTTTCAACAAAGGAAATAACATGTTTCCTATCCTTGAGTTTGTTCAGAGAGGTTTCTTTATTAATTTCATCAACTATATTTTTCAGTTCTAAATTTCCATTTGGTGTGTTTTGATGACCTGTATTTCAGTTCTGCATTTCTATTTTTGCACCAAGAGCATCTACATGTGCTCATCAGAAGGATTTTATGATTGTTGCCTAAAAATATCCGTCCTATAATTTCAGCAACTGAGTAACCCTAGTGTTAGTGGCAGTAAATTCTTCTATTTCATTCAAGGTTTGATTTTTCTGGTTCTTTTTCTTTTAAATTCAATTAATTAATATATACAGTATTATTAGTTTCAAAGTTAGAGTTTAATGATTCATCTGTTGCACATAAGGACCAGTGTTCATTACATAAAGTGTCCTCCTTAATGCCCATCACATAGTTAACTCATCCCCCACTCACCTCCCCTCCAGCAATCCAATTTGTTTCCTCTAGTTTAGTCTTTTATCATTTGTCTCCCTTTCTGATTTAGTCTTATTTTGTTATTCCCTCCATTCCCCTATGACCCTCTTTTTTGTCTCTTAAATTCCATATATGAGTGAAATTAAATGATAATTCTTTCTCTGATTGACATAATTCACTTCATATATATATGTATATATATACACATATATATACACCATATTTTATGCATTAATTACATATATATACATACATATGTTTATATATATAGATATACATATATATCTCTATGCATTCATCTATTGATGATATATAGGGTATTTCAACAGTTTAGATATTGTGTATATTACTGCTATAAATATTGGGGTGAAGATACCACTTCTCATCACTATATTTGTAACCTTTGTGTAAATACCTAGGAGGGCAATTGCTGGGTCATAGGATAGCTCTACTTTTTAACTTCTTAACTGACTAAGCTACCCAGGTGTCCCTATTTTTAACTTCTTGAGAAAACTACATACCATTTTCCAGAATGGCTGTAACAGCTTGCAACCCCACCAGCAGCATATGCGGGTTCCACTTTTCCTGATATCTTCTGTTCCCTGTCTTAATTATAGCTATTCTGACTGATGTGTGGTGGTATCTCTTCAGGGTCTTGATTTGTATCTCCCTGATGAAAGTGATGTGGAGCATTTTTTCATGTATCTGCTGGCCTTTTTTTTTTTAAGATTTTATTTATTTATTTGACAGAGATCACAAGTAGGCAGAGAGGCAGGCAGAGAGAGAGGAGGAAGCAGGCTCCCTGCCGAGCAGAGAGCCTGATGCGGGGCTCGATCCTAGAAACCTGGGATCATGACCTGAGCCTAAGGCAGAGGCCTTAACCCACTGAGCCACCCAGGCGCCCCATCTGCTGGCCATTTTTATGTCTTCTTTGGAGAAATATTTTTTCAAGTTTTCTGTCCTTTTTTGGGCTGTATTATTATTATTATTTTTTTTGGGTGGTGAGTTTGACGATTTCTTTATATATTTTGGATACTAGCCCATTATGTGATAAGTTATTTGCAAATATCTCTTCCCCTACTGTTAGATTGACTTTTGGTTTTGTCAATTGTTTCCTTTCCTGTGCAAAAGCTTTTTATCTTGATGAAGTCCCAACAGTTCATTTTTGTAATTGTTTCCCTTGTCTTTGAAGACATGTCATGCAAAAAGTTGAGATGGCCGAGGTCAGAAAGATTGCTTCCTGTGCTCTCCTCTAGGATTTTTAATGGATTCCTCTTTCACGTTTAGATATTTAATCCATTTTGAGTTTATTTTTGTGTACAGTGTAAGAAAATGGTTCAGTATCATTCTTCTGCATGTGGCTGTCCATTTTTCCCAATACCATTTGTTGAAGAGACTGTTTTGTTTTTGTTTTTGTTTTTTTTTTTTTCCATTAGATACTCTATCCTACTTTGTCAGAGACTAGTTGCCCATTGAGTTGAGGGTCCATTTTGGGGTTCTCTATTCTGTTTCATTGATTATGTAATTGTTTTTGTGTCAGTATCATGCTATCTTGATGATTACAGCTTTGTAAGATAGTTTCAAATCTGGAATTGTGGTTTCACCAGCATTGATTTTATTTTTTTATTTAAATTCAATTTAAAAACACAGAGTACATCATTATTTTTTGATATAATGTTCAATTATTTACTAGTTGTGTATAATACCTAGTGCTCATCACATCACATTCCTTTGGCTAACTGGGCACTCTTTCATTCCATATAAATTTTGCTGTAAATGGGATCATTTCCTTAATTTCTCTTTCTTTTGTGTCATTATTATCCTATAGAAATGAGACTGATATCTGTGCCCTGATTTTATATCCTTCCACTTTGCTGAATTCTTATAATTTTGGGGTGGAGTATTTTGGGAATTTAACATACAGTATCCTGTCATCTGTGAAGAGTGACAGTTTGACTTCTTCCTTGTCAGTTTGATGTATTTTATTTCTACTTGTTGTATGATTGCTGAGGCTAAGATTTCCACTATCATGTTGAAAAACAGTGATGAGTGTGAACATACCTATTGTGTTCATGACCTTAGGGGAAAAGCACTCAATATATCCCCATTGAGAATGATACTCACTATGGGATTTTTACATATGGTTTATATGATATTGAAGTATTTTTCCCCTCTTCATACACCGTGGAGAGTTTTAATCAAGAAAAAGTACTGTGTGTGTCAAACATTTTTTTCTGCATCTTTAAAGAGGATCATATGATTCTTGCCCTTTCTTTTATTAATGTGGTGTATCACATTGATTTATTTGTAGATGTTGAACTACCACTGCTACCCAGGAGTAAATCCCACTTGGTTGTGGTGAATAATCCTTGCAATGTATTACTGTTGGATTAATTTGGCTAGTATTTTGGTGAGAATTTGAACATGTGTGAGAACATGAACAATCATGTTCATCAGGGAGGGATATTGGACTGTAATGCTCCTTTTTAGTGGGGTTTTTGTCTGGTTTTGGGATCAAGGTACTACTGGCCACATAGAATGTGTTGGGCATTTTCCATCCATTTGTATTTTTTGAAACAGTTACAGAAGAATAGGTTTTAATTCTTCCTTAAATGATTGGTAGAATTTTCCTGGGAAACCACCTGGCTCTGGACTATTTTTTCTTTGGAAATTTTTGATTACTGCTTCAATTTCTTTGCTACATATGTATCTGTTCAGATTATGCCTTTCTTTCTATTTCAGTTTTGGTAGTTTACTTTTCTATGAATGCATTTATTTCTCCAGAATAACTAATTCTTGGCATATAGTTGGTCATAATAATTTTTAGATTCATTGTATTTCTGCAGTGTTGTCTGTGTTATCTGCTCTTTCTTTAATGGTTTTATGTATTTGGGTCTTTTGCCTTATATTTTTTATAAGTCTGTCTAAGTGTTTATCAATTTTCTTAATTCTTTCATAGAACTAGCTCCTTGTTTTGTTAAACTGTTGTGTGGTTTATTTTTTTTAATTTCAATATCATCATTTTATATTCTAATTTTTATTAATTCTCTTCTCTCTCTTTTTAAATTCTCTTCTCTTTTATTAATTCTCTTCTCTTTTATTAATTCTCTTGAACTTAGGCTTTATTTCCTGTTGTTTTTCTGCCTTCTTTAGGTGTAAGGTTAGATGTATTTTTGAGAAGTTTCTTGCTTCTTGAGGCCTATATTGCAATCTACTTCTGTGAGCATGTTTGTTGATGGATTTGAATGAGAAACATCACACAAAGAGCAGTGAAGTCACTGAGTCTCACTGTTTGTGGATATATGTTGTACCTGAGTCCACTCCCCATCCATCTACACAGAATGGAGAGAGGAATTCCAGTCTTGGAGGGTCACACTGAAGAGATGGACACACCGTAGGAGAGGGGATAGAATGCGTGGCAATGGACCACTGGACTAGAGAACAGGGCCAGGGAGCTTCCCTTCCCAAGGGAGTCCTGTCTGTTTCATCCCTCTCACTTTATCTTTTGCTTCTAAGGGCTAAATCATTCTGAGCACATGGGATGTTCTGGTTGCACTTTCACAGCATATAGCATACAATGATAGTTGGTCTCATTCTCAGACTTAGTCCCGGTGATTTTAAGGGTGGTTGTATTTCCAGGGATGGATCCACAGAGGTAATCAGGGACGCCAGAAGGTAGGTTGTTTATAAAGCAGATAAAGGAAGGCCAGTCTGCTGCTGCCAGCCAGGGCAGTTAATGTTAGAGACTAACACAGACCTAGGACTGCAAATGAGTGTGACTGTCCCTTGTAGAGACACTGACAGTGATGGCTCCTGAATCACCACAATCTGAGAATCTTCACCTAAAAACAAAGGGGAGACAGGTGCTGTTATGGGAGATAAAATTATCCCTGAAACACTGCTTTTATGTGTCCCCTATGGATGAAGATTCAATTCCAATGACCAGAGCCATTAATGAGGAGCCTGGAAAGAAGCACAATACTGGCCATGGTGGGAACTCTTACATGATGAGGCTTCCTCCATTTCCTGAACTGGAACGTGGTGTCCTTGGGGACTTTTCATTTCTTCCGACTGATTAGAAGGAGAAGGTATTTAATGCAAAACAGGCTATTCTCTCTTCTTGCCCCAGGGTCGACATGATTTCCCTGGAGGGACATTTTCATGGGGGGAGACCTCCCCTAGGAAACATCATGAATGAGGGGCAGGCTCGGATATCACACAGATCAATGGATGCACGGTGTTGGGACCCTGAGTGATGGAGTGTGTTCTTTCACCAAATGAGCTCCCCCAAAACTCTGGTGACCTCAGAAAGGAGTTTCTTTTCTGGAAATCTTGAAAACTGAATAGGGTTAAAGGTGTGTTCTCCACCTCCTTGTCTTCCTTCTAATTCACATCTAATCCAAGCCTGGAAAGTTTTCCTTCCCATTGATTTCCTTGATTATGTCCTTCTTACTCCTAAAAAGGTGGCACTCTTAGTGGTATACTTCTCTCATGCCATAAACCCATAAAAAATAGGAAACCCATAAAAATGTTCCTATAAAAAATGGGAAATTATAGAGTCATATACAGTCCTTGAAACTCTCTCCAAAAACATCTGTATGGGGACAGGGCTGGGTGCCACATAGAGATCTGTACTGTCAGCCTCAGTGGTTTTCTTAAATGCTCTAGGAAGCTGTCAATAACTGGAGTAATTCAAAGTATTTGAAGTAATTTAGAATAAAAACAATGATCACACTAATAAATTAGGACATTTCTCACAATACCAGATAATAAATTATGTAAACGTCTGACTCTTAATCAGAAATAAAGATGGCGGTGTCTGAATCAGTGGATATTATCATTGGGGAGCATTTAAACCGCCATTCTTGGAGAGGGAGGAAATATGGTGGACAAGTAGGTGACCTCATTTCAACTAGTCTCTTCAGTTTAGCTAGATAACTATGAAATCATTCTGAACACTAATAAATTCAACCTGAATTGTAAGAAAACAATTGCTGGACTTCTATAAATAGAAAAGCGACCACTTTTTGTAACATAGGAGGTGCAGAGAAGTGAATCTCAGGGGATGTGTCAGAAGATAAACAACATTGGGAGGGAGACTCAGTATGCTGATATGATATGGTCTGATATGATATGTTATGATATAGTTGATACAATATAGCTGATATGATATAGCCTGGGAGCAAAAATCAAACCTTTAAAAATCTCCAGTAAGAGATGTCCCTGCCAGAAAGGTACTCAGGTGGTGAAGTGGGACAAATCCTTGGTGGGACAGTGCGGTCTTAAGATCCAAGGTTCACAGAAAGACAAGGGAGCCTGAGCCAGTTGAGATGATAAGGATTGGAGCGAGGAAACTGTTAGGGTCAGTGAAAAAGGGAGGGGGCTCTCAACTCAGTTCACCATACGCCATGAACCTAGGCATGATCAGGCAACTGCTCTCCATGTGGGGGCCTGAAAAGAGCAGAAACATGGTGACCCTCTGCTTTCTCCTGTAAGGATTGGTGTGGCAAGCACCACGGAAATCTGAAGTTTGGCACACAAAAAAGTGAAGACCACTTATCCCTGAGTGTTTACTGAAGAGAGGGGACTGCAATTTTTCAGGTCCAGGGCCAGAGATTAAGGATGTGGCTATTTTTATTTTCATCCTCTAAAGAGGCATGAAAAGCTTCAAGGGCACAAAAGTTACATAGAGCAACCAGAAGCAGCTCATACCAAGCAAGGGCCCCTGGCACAGGGTGGTGCAACTCCGCCCAGGCAAAGAAACATGGAAATCAGTGCAGAAGTCCCCTCCCTCAGAAGACAAGCTGGAAGAACAGACAAACACCAAATTTAAAGAGCACACTGGACTATAAAACCCTAGCATTCGGGGGAAATAGTAGATAGAATTTGGGTTTTTTTCCTTATGATCCATTTATCTCTCAGTTTAAAATTTTCCTTAATTTTTTTCTTTTATTTGTTTTAGCTAGTCCATTATGTTATCTAGTCTTTGATTTTAATTCTTTTGTTTTCTTTAATATTTATATTTTATGGGTGTATTTTTATTTTTGTGTTCCTTTCACTGTACTCAATTTTATTTGTATATATAAAGTTTACTCTTTTTACAATTATGGGATTTGCTGTCTTCTAACAAACAGAGTTGAGAGTAAATATTTAGGTTTTCTACTCTGTTCCATTTGTCTACTTGCCTGTTTTTGTGCCAGTACCATGCTGTCTTGGAGATCATAGCTTTGTAATAAAGCTTAAAATCAAGCAATATCTATGTATAGAAGAATGAAACTCGGCCATTTTCTTAACACCATACACAAAGATAAACTCAAAATGGATGAAAGACCTAAATCTGAGACAAGAATCCATCAAAATCTTGGAGAAGAACATAGGCAGCAACTTCTTTGATATCAGCCACAACAACTTTTTCAAGACACGTCTCCAAAGGCAAAATAAACAAAAGAAAAATGAACTTTTGGACTTCATCAAGATAAAACAAAACAAAACAAAACAAAAACCTTCTGCACAGCAAAGGAAACAGCCAACAATACAAAGAGGCAGCCCAAAGAATTGGAGAAGATATTTTCAAATTACACTAGAGACAAAGGGCTGATATCCAAGATCTATAAAGAACTCCTTAAACTCAACAACCACAAAACAGATACTCATGTCAAAAAATGGGCAGATAACATAGATGGCATTTCTCCAAAGAAGACAGAGAAAATCTAACAGACACATGAAAAAATGTTCATAATCATTAGCCATCCGGGAAATTCAAATCAAAACCATGCTGAGATACCACCTTACACCAGTTAGAATGGCAAAAAATAACAAAGCAAAAAACAATTGTTGGAGAGGATGTGGAGAAATGGGAACTCTCCTACACTTTTGGTGGGAATACAAGTTTGTGCAGCCACTTTGGAAAACAGTGTGGAGATTCATTAAGAAATGACAAATAGAGCTACCTTAAGAACCAGAAATTGCACTACTGGGTATTTACCCCAAAGATACAGGAGTAGTGAAAAAAAGGACTGTATGTACTCCAATGTTCATAACAGCAATAACCAGAATCACCAAACTGTGGAAAGAGAAAAGATGCTCTTCAACAGATGAATGGATAAAGAAGACGTGATACATATAAACAATAGAATATTACTCAGCCTTCAGAAAGGATGAATACCCAACTTTTGTATCAACATGGACATGACTGGAGGAGATTATGCTGAGTGAAATAAGTCAAGCAGAGAAAGTCAATTATCATCAGGTTTCACTTGTGGAACATAAGGAATAACATGGAGGGCATTAGGAGAAGGAAAGAAGGAAAGGAGGAAATCGGAGGAGAAGACAAAGTATGAGAGACTGTGGATTCTGAGAAACACACTGAGGGTTTTAGAGTGGAGAGGGTAGTGGGATGGGTGAGCCTAGTGGTGAGTGTTAAGGAGAGCATGTATTTCATTGAACACTGGGTGTGTTAAATTAAAAAAAATGAATTTTGGAACACTGAAAAAGTAAAATAAAAAAATAAAAATAGAGGGGACCCCTCTCAAAGTCAATAAAAATAGATCAAGATCTCAACATATAATGATGAATTTATTCACTAAATTTATTTTTAATAATCTTTAAATCTTAATAATCTTTAAAATCTTTATATCTGAATTTATTTATTCAGAGTTTAAGAGAAAATCCTGAAAGTAGCTCATGAAAAGAGTTTCTTAACATACAGGGTAGAAACATTAGGCTCACAGCAGATCTATCCACAGAGACCTGGAAGTCCAGAAAGGGATAGCATGATGTACTCAAGGTACTATATCAGAAATCCTGAAGCCAAGAATGCTTTATCCATCAAGGTTGCCATTCAGAATAGAAGGAAAAATAAAAAATTTCCAGGATAAACAGAAACTTAAAGAATATTTGACCACTAAACCAGCCCTGCATGATATAATAAGTGGGTTCTGTAAGTGAATTGATTGCTCAAAAGTAGCATAAACCAGAAAGAATCAGAGATAATTTACAGAAGCAAGGATGTTATAGATAATACAGTGGCACTAAAGTCATGTATTTTAATAGTCACTCTGAATGTAAATGGGACAAATCCTCCAAGCAAAAGACACTGAGTATCAGATTGGACAAAAAAAGGAAAACCCATCCTTATGCTGTCTACAAGAGACTCATTTTAGAACTAAAGCCACCTCAAGACTGAAAGTGAGGGGGTGTCGAAAACATTCTCATCAAATGGACATCAAAGGGAAGCTGGAGTGGCAATGCTTATCTAATACAAATTAGATTTTAAGCCAAAGTCTGTGTGGCACCTGGGTGGCTCAAATGGTTAAATGTGTACCTTCAGCTCAGGTCATGATCTCAGGGTCCCGGGATTGAGCCCCATGTCAGATTCTCTACTCAATGGGGACCCTGTTTCTCCCTCTCCCTCTTTTTCTCTCCCTGCTTGTGCTTTCTCTGTATCTCTCTTGAGCGAATAAATAAAATCTAAAAAAAATAAATAAATAAACCAGGACGTGTGATGGCAAGATGTCAGAGGAGTAGTAGATCTAAATTGCATCTGATTGCATGGATTCAAATAGATAACTATCAAACCATTTGGAGCACGTACAAACTCAACAGGAGATTAAATGAAAGAATAGCAGCAGTTCCACGAACAGAAAAACAACCACTTTCTGGAAGGTAGGATGCGTGAAGTAATGAATCCAAGGCAATATTTGGGAAGATAGACTATGGGGCGAGGGAACCTCCATCAGCTGGCTACTGGCATGTGATACAGCAGTGGAGCACAAAATCTAAACTTTTATAATTCTATTCCACTGAGGGATGTCACCCCAGTGGCTAAGCAGGCAGTGAGACCCTTGCCGGGACAGTGTGGATTCAGGACACTAAGGGTCACAAAAAGACTCAAAGTGTCTGAGTGTGGCAGCTGAGGAGTGGGCTATCAGTTAAGGGTTTCCATAAACCATAATCTGCAGCATAGTTGGGACACTACTCTTCCAGCAGGGACCCAATGATTGGCAGACCCAGGGAGACCCCCCCTTCTTCCCCTGGGGAGGAGAGTCACGAGAGTGTGCCAAATGAATCTGCTGGGTTTGGAAACTCCAAACATCATCATGTGCCAGAGATAGAAGCAGTTGTTCAAAGGACAAGTGAGCAAGAAGTGCTACTGGAGACCAGGGAGAGAGGAGGGATTGACTGCTTTTCTCTGAGGACACACTGAGGAGGGAGGCACTGAGTTCTCAGCTCCTAGAGGGCCAGAGATTGGGAGGCTGCCATTTTCAGTGTGGTCCTCCAAAGTTATATGTAAATCTTTCAGGGTAAAAAAGCTTCTGAGGGGGTGCCTGGGTGGCTCAGTAGGTTAAAGCCTCTGCCTTCAGCTCAGGTCATGATATCAGTGTCCTGGGATTGAGCCCCACATCGGGCTCTCTGCTCAGCCAGGGAGCCTGCTTCCTCCGCTCTCTCTTTCTTTCTCTCTCTCTCTGCCTGCCTCTCTGCCTACTTGTGATTCCTATCTGTTAAATAAATAAATAAAATCTTAAAAAAAATCTTCTGAGGAGAAACCTGAACAGATTACTCAGCCTGGCCTCTGGCAAGGGCAGAGCAGTTCCATCTTGGGCAAAGATATTTGAGAATTACTACAACAGGCCCCTCCCCCAGAATATTAGCAGGAACATCCAGCCAAAACAAATTTTATTGATCAATGAGAACTGCAAAACTCCAGTGCTAGGGGAATAAAGCACACAGAATTCATGGCTTTCTTGCCATAAGTCTTCTGTCTTTCAAAGTTAATTTCTTTTTAAATTTTCTTTATTTTTTTGTATTCATTTTTGAACTTTTCTTCTTTCCCATTTTAACCAACAACTTATCTTATCAATTTTCTTTTTAAATTGTTTTTAAATTTTCATTTTACAGTCATATTCTATCCCTTCATTGTATTTAACATTATTTTTGTATACACACACACACACACACACACACACACAGAGAGAGAGAGAGAGAGAGAGAGAGAGAGAGAGAAGTAAGGGTAAATACAATGAAGGGGTGGAATATGACCATAAAAATATTTTTAAAAATTTAAAAATGAATTAATGGGGCACGTGGGTGGTTCAGAGGGTTAAGTCTCTGCCTTCAGCTCAGATTATGGTCTCAGGGTCCTGGGATCAAGCCCCGCATTGGGCTCCCTGCTCAGCAGGGAGCCTACTTCCCCCTCTCTCTCTGCTTGCCTTTCTGCCTACTTGTGATCTCTCTCTCTCTGTCAAAAAATAAATAAAATCTTTAAAAAAATAAAAAAGTAAAAATGAATTGATAAGAGCTTGGTTGAAAAAAGGAAAGAAGATAAATTAAAGAGAGAGAGAGAGAGAGAGAATATTATCAAACAGGTAAATAGAAGAAAGCCACCCACTAGATTTAGGGTATATTTTGGTCTGTTAGAAGAAACTGTATGTCAACATTTTATATATATATATATATATAAACATTTTATATATATATAATATATATATTCTTTAAAATTATATATATATTCTTTATATATATAATCATATACATATACATATATATATGTATATATATATATATATATTCTTTAAAATTTGGTAGGCAGCTTCTTATAATAGATTAAAATACACCCAAATCTATTGTATGGGTCTCTTGTATTCACCAGTCAATGATCTTCTTCTCCTTCTTTCTCCTCCTCCTCCTCCTCCTCCTCCTCCTCCTCCTCCTCCTCCTCCTCCTCCTCCTCCTCCTCCTCCTTCTTCTTCTTCTTCTTCTTCTTCTTCTTCTTCTTCTTCTTCTTCT
>ML112243.1:13375-25075 GCA_003697995.1 Taxidea taxus jeffersonii | reverse complement strand
TTGGGGAGTGAGAAGCAAGATTTAGAAGCATGCTTTCTCCTTAATTTAGCTTCCCAACTTGTCCTGGATTCCACTGGTCCACTTCCTTCTGCACCTTTCATCTCTATGTTGGATACATTTCCACTCAGGTAAAATAGCCATCATTCTCCAGGCTAGTTTCTATTATGGAGGACACATCAAGAAGTTTCTACTATAGAGGACACACCCTCCCATTGGATGTTTAATTCTGCTAATAGATTCAGTTTCTTCACATTTATTCATTTATTTTTTTATTTCAGGCAGATTTTTTCCAAAACCATAAGAAAAATGATGCCAAAAGCAAATGTACAGGCCAATAATCTGAGTGGTTTAGTTAATATTTTCAGTAACACATAAACCTTAAAAATTGATTCATATGGAAAACCCTGATAGACTCATAACAATGAAGGGGTTTGAGGACATTATCAAAGAAAGCACAAGTAAGAGTCCTGGCCTCAGAGGTTTTCATGCCAGTTCCTTTCAAAATCCAGATGATTCCCCTTTAAATTCTAACTAGATATTTAAAAAAAAAAAAAAAAAGCCCAGATGATTTCATAAAGTAGGATAATCTCAATTTTAATAGAAAGATATAGGCCAATCTCATTTGTTAAAATGCATAAAGAAAATTCCAAATAAATCACTAGAAAATAATAATCTGCCATAATTAAGAAGATCTTATCAGGGAAGAAAAGAATAGGTTAATATTAGGCAAGCTAACGAAATGAAACATCAACTTTGATAAACCAAATAAGTAAAAAAAATGAACTGTCTCAGTAGATATTGAAAAGGCATTTAATATACTTGTTACCATTACTGATTGAAAGAAATTCTTTTTAAATTTAATTTTGGAAGTATGTGAGCTATCTTGCTGTAGAACTAATTACCCCAAAATTAATAGTTTAAAACAATAAATATTTATTATCTCACAAAGTTTTTACAGGTCAGGAATCAGGAGTGGCTAAATTGGATGATTCTGGCTCAGGGTTTTTCATGAGGTCACAGTCCAAATATCTGCCAGGGCTATAGTCTAGTCATCTGAATGCTAGATTGGGGCCAGAGTATCTCTTTCTGTGGTGGCTCACTTACATGCTCCCAGGTCAGTTGACGAGAGGCCTTGGCTTCTCACCACTCTAGCACTGCTTGAGTGTTCTCACTACACAGCAGCGGGCTTCCCTCAGAGTGAGTGGTCAGGGAAAAATTACCAGGCAGAAGCCTCAAAGCCTGTTGGGAACCCGAAGTCACAAGACATCATTTCTATAAGATCCCTCTTAGTTACGTAGGTCAAACTTCTTCAAAATGAGAGGGTACTATACAAAAGCATGAATACCAAAAGGCAAGAATCATTAGGGGAGTCTTGGAGACTGGCTGTCCCTGATAGTTTTACATAGGGTAACATAAAGAATATCTATTTTAAGCCATAGACAATGTCAAAGTTAAAATAGAAATGCTAGAAGAAGTTCCAATAAACCTCAGAATAAAACCAAGGTGCCTGCTGGAGTCTTCATATGCAGCATGTACCAGAGGTTTTAAGTAATGTAAGACACATAACAGAAATAAGAGGTAAATTTATTGAAAGAGATACTTTTTGGTTATTCTCAAATCGTGTGCTTATCTAAACAGAAGAATCATTTATGCCAACAATAACTAATTAGGAAATGACTTTTACCATAGCACCAAAAATCAAGCAGCCAGGAATTTCCTAAATAAGAAAACTACACTTTACTGAGAGGCATGAGCAACTAAAAACTACGGAAGTGCATTATGTCCTCTGATTGGCAGATATAATAATTAAAACATTCATTTTTTCTAAAAATAATTTATTAGACTATTGCGGGAGACATCCTAACAAGGTTTTTAAACATTGTTGATCATTTTAAGTAATACTAGTTAACAAAGAGGTAAAATGGCTGTGTATGTGTGTGTGTGCATTTATGAGCTTTATTTTTTTTCAGGTTTTTTTTTTCAAGTTTTTTTGTTTGTTTCAAGTTTTTATTTAAATTCCAGTTAGTTATGGTATAGTATAATATTTGTTTCAGGAGTAGAATTTGGTGACTCATTATTTACATATAACATCCAGTGGTCATCACAAATGCCCTGTTTAATCCCCATCATCCATTTAGCCCATCCCTTACCCACCTCCCATCCATCAACCCTCAGTTTGTTCTCTATAGTTAAGTCCTTATGGCTTGCCTCCCTCTATTTTTTCCTCCCTTCCCTTATGTTCATCAGTTTTGTTTCTTAAATTCCACATATGAGTGAAATCATATGTATTTGTCTTTCTCTGATTGACTTGTTTCACTTAGCATAATTACACTCTAATTCCATCCACGTCATTGTAAATGTCAAGATTTCATTCTTTTGAAGCCCGAGTAATATTCCATTGTATATATATACCACATCCATTCAGTCAATGGACATTTGGGTTTAGCCAAGTATATATTAAAAAGGAAGAGGAAGGTTAGGGAAGTCATCTTGTCAAATATTAAAAAACATCTTAGAAATATGATTACCAAGCTTGATACTAGTGCAAAAATAAAGATATAAATCAGCATCACAAAGTAAGTAGTCCAGGAATAGTCTGACACATATGAACTTAAAATAACAATTTAAATTTCCAGTATAACTTCCAGTGTAATAATATCACAGTTGGAGAGGAAATAAAACTTGTTAAAAATGTGATACTGTAGTCCTCCCTTATCCATGGCTTTGCTTTCCATAGTTTCAGTTACCCATGGTCAGTTGGAGTCTAGAAGCAGAAAATCCTCTTCCAGACATCTCCTCAGAAGGTCAGTAGCAGGGGCTCCTGGGTAGTTCAGTTGGTTAAGCCTCCATCTCTTGATTTCCGGTCAAGTAATGATCTCAGGGTCCTGGGATTGAGCCAAGCATAATAGGGCTTTGTGCCCAGCAAGGAGTCTGCTTAAGGATTCTTTCTCTCTCTCCCTCTGCCCCTCCCCTCTACTTGTGTGTGCACACGTGTGTTTGCACTGGCATGCACACTCTCTGTCTCTCTTACAAATAAATAAATCTTTAAGAGAAAAAGGTCAGTAGTAGCCTTAATGCTATGTTATAATGCTCACATCATTCACCTCACTTCCTCCCATCATGTAGGCATTTTATCATCTAATATCTTCCCAAGAAGAAGGGTGAATACAGTACAGCTAGATATTTTGAGAGAGAGAGATGGAGACACCATATTCACATAACTGTTACTATAGTATATTATAATTTTTCTATCTTATTATTTGTTGTTAATCTCTTACTGTGCCTCATTTAGAAATTAAACCTTATCATAAATATGTATACATAGGAACAAACAATATATCTAGGATTTGGTCTTAATCTACCTTTTCAGGCATCCACTGGGGTGGGTCTTAGAATGTACCCCTTATGGAGAAGGGGGACTGCTATCATGGGTTAACTGGTTGGAGATGTGAACAATTGGACTAAAATGGGAAACACTGACTACGAGGAATGAAATAGCTCTGTTCTGAGATGTCAGTAAGACCAGATTTCAAAAGATACATCTCCACGTTCCCATCTTTCCAAATTTTGACCCACTCTTTCTTCTTCTTGTTTTTTTTTTTAATTATGTTCATTTAGCCAACATATAGTACACTGACCCACTCTTTCAAATAAATGGAACATGAATATGCATGGTGTCAGGTTTCCTCCACTATTTTCAGAATCTCTCCTTATGAAGCAACTATAATTTTGATCAAGTTTTCAGGAAAACTCTTTGTCTTTTGGATGGGACCTTATCCCAGGAAATGAGACAAGTTGTTTTAATCTCGTCAGGATCACTTGTAAAGGTCCAGAAATTCAGGCTTTTAAACTTCCGCAGAGTTTGAATTTGCTTGCTCACCACATTAAACATTTTCCTTGTTTTGTCTCTGCCTCCATCCTATCAAAGTGGTTAACAAGAGAGTGGGGTGGGGACTGAGAATGGACTGAATTTCAGAGGTTTTTGATTGATTTTTCCCCCAGGACTTTGAAACATCTACTTCCAAAAGACTCAGAAAGTGTGTGTGTGTGTGTGTGTGTGTGTGTGTGTGGGCATAGCATGTAAGCATAAGAAAATGGGACATGTTGATGGTCGTGAAAGTAAGACCCATCATGAGGAAAGAGTTCCCCCCTAGGGCTTCCCCTTCCTTTATAGAAACCTCTCACCCTGTGTCAAATCAAAAGATTATAGTAGATTTGAAAATAAATACCTTTTAAATGTGAACCACAAACAGAAATATACCATAACAAGTTTATGGATTGATCTTACTTGAATGGATTATTCTAGTTTTGTGGCTTGGTAATGCTGAGTGAAATTCACTGTGATTCCAAATGCCTGAGCAGTTAATCTGACTCCCATTTTCACCCCAGACCCAGATCTTGATTCCCCTCTCATTCTCTTTCTGTCCTCATTTTACACCAGAGTCACCTAGGGATTTTCTCAGAAATGCAGAAGCCTGGGCCCCTGTTGTGAAGCTAACAGGCTTCCCCAAGAGATTCTATTGTGAACCAAGGTTGAAAAATGCTCTTTTGGGACAACTGGGTGGCTCAGTCAGTTGAACATCTGCCTTCAGCTCAAGTCATGATCCCAAGATCCTGGGATCAAGTTCCGCATCAGTCTTCTTGCTCAGTGGGGAACCTTCTCCCTCTGCCTGCTGCTCCCCCTGCTCAGGCACTCTCTCTCTCTCTAACAAATATATAAACAAAATCTTTAAAAAAAAATTAAAAAAAGAAAACCACTGTTCTGTCTTTGTCTATTGGAACTCTCCTTGGAATTTTTTCCCAAGTAATATGCCACCAATGTCTCTGATTTTAGAATAGTAAAGTTAAATAAGTACAGATTTGTAGAATATTTTTTTCTTTTACAAGTGCTGTTGGAATTTACCTCTCCTATATAACATTCTGGTATACAATATGCTCATATTCATAAAGTTGTTACAGTTTTTGATAAGTGAATTATTCTCACCAGCATCCACACTTACTATAAAGCTCAATACCAAATGGCTGGTACATATATACAATTTATTAGGTGTGCTACACTGCCTAGATATTTTATACATCTCATTCAATCCTCACAGTATCCTGTGGGTTAAGTAATATTATCATCCCTCTTTTCCCCAAATGAGAAACTCAGGCTATAGGGAAATTAAGTAATTTACCCAAGGACATGCAGCAGAGCCATATTTGGGCCGAAGTCTTCCATCTCTTATCTGCTGTTATTCTGCCTCTCCTGCTTCATATTTTATGTCTGTCTTCACATTTTTTCAAAGCATAAAATGAAGCAGAATAAAAATCTTCAGTAATGAAGATAGAATGAGATATGTCTAGTCTTCTTGGCTTGTAAACAAACTGTAACGTGGTTTGTTCTTTTCCCATATGTAAGCAAACAAGTTGAGATTAAAATCACACAGGGTAGAGAAAGAAGCTCATCGTGCATCACTTGGGCCTTAGGCAAAGATTAAAAGTCCTCAAAACTTCTAACAATCCTACACTACAACCAGAGATAACTTTGGTGTTGAAGGTTTACCAAATAGACAATTTTATGTGTCATTGCTTCAACCTTTGAGTTTTTTAAGTATCAAATTTTTTTAATCACTTATTGCAGTCCCTTCCTCCTCTGTGGAGAAAAAAAAAAGAAAAAGAAACAAAGACCCATAGCCAAATAGACATAGAAACCTGCATTGACCCCCTTTACTCCATAAGCATTTATTCAGGACCAACGACAGGTGTCATGATAGGTATTTCCAGGAACACAAACATGTGGGAAACATCTGATAGTGATACTTTGAAATCCTAATTGATCTGAACAATGACTCAGAGTCTGCCAACGCACTGTCTCAGTGTCTTGCACAAAACCACAGGGTGAGGCACTTATCACTGATTGTTGGCAACTGTCCCTGAGCTGCCTGGTTTTATAGACAGTAAGACGGGATAGAGCACCCTCCCAAGGAGGACTCAGTGAGGCTCATGAGAAAGATGGTGCTGGAGCTGAAGTTGGACAGAAGAAAACTCATCATATTTCTTTCAGGCAAAACCTAAAACTATGACCATTAACTTTTAATTAAATTGCTGCCCTGAGAGAAACAATCTGTACCCTACTCTTCGTTAGAAATGAGACAAATTCTTCTGGTAGTTAGTGATGAATGCTTATACATAACTATTTTTTTAGTGCAGTTGTACTCATTAAATTATCTTTATTCCAACAACGATACCTGTTGGATACCCTGCTGCTGTAGGTAAATCATTGGTAATACCCAAGTTACATTTGACAGCGAAAGGGAAAAAAAAATAGCATCCTAAGGCTTAGCTTTGCTAAACTTAAAACAGAAGTCTACAGTTAATACCTCCATGAAATTTTTCTTTCATTCATTTATTTGTTAAATATTTGTTCTATGAGACTGTGGGGCACTGGATATATTTTCAGATTTTCCTTTGCCTTGTACTATTTGCATTTCTAAAACAGTTTCATGTAAATATAAGTAAAGCCTATTTTTCCTATAAATGAGAAACTGCTGTGTTTCCTAATCCTACTTTAATTAAGGCCTAAAACTATAGCTTGAATTATAAGATCATAAAATGAGAAATAACCTTTTAGCAACTTAATGTATACGGAATAATGAGTGAATGTCTTGTGCTTTTTTGTAAGTGACCCCAGAAACCCACTTAAATCAACATGGAAAATGCTTCCCTGAATTTCTGATTAATGTTGCACTTATCTCTGGAGACAAAGATACCAGTGATTAATAAAACAGACAGCAAAGTCATATTTTTTTAAAGTTCTGGCATCTTAGCATTTTCAAATACTGAAATTAATCTGAGGATTAATGATGAAGGTTTGAGGCAGTTTGAGCTTGCACATTTTGTGGGGTAGAATTAAAGAGAGGAACTAATCTCCAAAATGGGAGAAAGGAGTCAGAGACAGAGAGATCATAAATTCACCGCAGCCTGTGCACTTGTCTTGCAGAATGGTCTGACATCTCGGATTTCCTTGCCTTTGGCCTGGATTTATTGGTTTATTGCAGTTTCACAGTTGGGGTGTAAATTATGTCACATTCACTTAGACAATATCAGTGATACGTTTTGTATTCATTCGTCAAGCTTCCTATAACACTGCAAACCACCACAGCTGTCACCATCTTGGCCACCAACAGGAGCCTGTTTGCATCAAGATACCTGACATCACACATTGTCATCATCTTGTACACTCCGTGACTGTAAAAGCCACAAAGATAAAATAATAATGAAGTGTAATCTTCACTGTTCCTATAGAATGTATATAAAGCACGAGTCCTGTGGGAAATAGGTTGGTTCTTTCAAGCTTATAAGAATGCATGAACCTGAAAGTTACCGAAATGAGAAGTGAATTTCTTTAAAGGGGTTTCTATTACAAAGTGGGTTGGAGACTTCTCTCAGACTGAAAAGAGCTTAAACTAGAGCTGGATTGATTAAATGGTGTATTTTTATTTGGGGAAGGTTTTCTAAGGTATGATGCTAAATTGAGCTTGGGCTGAAAATGTGAAAAAAAATCTCAAGGTCCTTTGACTATACTGTGATCCCCCAGTTTTGTCTGGTCATACATTTCCCATGCCCAACTGGGGACACTATTTCCTTCCTACCTCTGGTTTCTCATTTGCATGGACATCCAGTAGCCTTCTTTCAGGCAAATATTTCTAAAATGCCATTTGCTGGTGCGCCTGGCTGTCTCAGTTCAAAGAGCCAGCGACTTTTGATCTCAGATTGTGAGTTCAAGCCCCACGCAGGGCATAGAGTTTACTTAAAATAAAATGACATTTATCCAGCTTCCTTCATATGGCTCAATAATATACATTGTTCCCCAGCCTGGTCTTTCAAAGTTCTCCATTATCTTTCCTGCCCCTACAAACAACAGCAGCTCAGAACTCTCCCCTTAGGGAACAACCATCTACTCAGGTCAACTCATTCATTTTGTAGTGAATATGGCGCTCCTTGCCATACCTAATTGTTGCATTTGTGCCTGTTTCCTGTGCTGTGTCCTCAACCTATACCATCCCCTTTTTGGGCTAAGCCCTCCCTCACCCACAGCTCCCCTCTCTGGATGCTTGTGCCTCAGCCGATATTGCCTTTCTCTGAATTCCCATGATCTTTACAGCCCATGCCTGAGCACCCTGTCCCCTTAATGCTTCATGTGACTCAGTCATTCATTACCTCCTCAAGAGCAGGAACTATCTCTGACATGTCTTTTGTTTTTTTTTTTACAGCACAAGAGCAATGCTGAGAGCAGAGAAAATGTACAACACCTGTTGACTAATGCCCATGTAAATATATCATTTCCTTTACTCAGGGAACCTGTTAGTGTTGAAACTTTATGTTCTATCAATAATTCAATAATTTCTAGGGCACCCAGGTTGCTCGGTTGGTTAAGTGACTGCCTTTGGCTCAGCACATGATCCCAGAGTCCCGGGATCGAGACCCACATCCAGCTCCCAGCTCCATGGGGAGTCTGCTTCTCCCTCTGACCTTCTCCCCTCCCATGTTCTCTCTTACTCTCTCTGCCAAATAAATAAATGAAATCTTTAAAAAAATTTTAAAAATAATGATTCAATAATTTCTAATTAATTCTCTATATATTTTCTCTATAATCTTTCTGCAGATTAAAGACAGCCTGAATTTGTAAGGATGGCACAGGCACCAGTATATGCTGTCCCCAAATCCTCCAGCCTTGCAGAACCATCCCTTTAGCATTTATATTCAGATAGCTTTGCGCTTGTTCCACAAGTGATGGGAAAGAGAGCATTGCCACCAGTGTTTCCAGGGATTCTAAAGGAGATTACATTTCTCTGAGTCATACCTTATTTCTTGCCTCTATAGAATTTTCCATTTTATTTCTGTTTCTCTCTTATGGCAGATATTTGCTTTCATCTTATATTAATGTAAATAAGCATAATTTTTCATTCTTGATTCCCCTAAATACACCTTATACAAAACAGTTCTCTGTAGAAATATTCCATTCAAAAGTTTGTAGAGGGAAAATGGGAGAAGAATATTGCAAAGGGTAAGAGAAAACCTGCGGTTGAATCTTAGTGTGAGATACCTCTCAGCCATTGCCAGCATTCTCACCATTCCACCTCAGAGGAGTTCTTGCTGGCTGACTTTCATCCTCAGTTCTCTGTCCACCCTCTAGCTTGCTTTCCATTTTTCCATTTCTTTCTTCCTTCTCAGACTGCTCCTGGAACTTAAAAATCCCATACCACCTCTCCACCTCTCCACTTTTTTTCCCCCTAACCTATTAGATCACCTTCCTCTTCCACAGTGGAGAAAGTCAAATGTGCTTAACACTGTTCTCTCATGAAAATGAATCCTGTCATTAGCATGACAAGATAAAATAGTTTTATCTTAATATGTAAATAATAGAACAAGCCTTCATAATTTTAAAGGGGAAAATTAATATGCATATTGTCATTTTGCTGATTCTTTCTTCTGTATTTTTTATTATTTTAGGTGCCCAGAGCTAGTGGGCAATTCTTTATTTGCAGTGAGATTAGATTGTTGAGTCAAAATTTTTTTTACATGAAACCTTTTTCTTAAGCTTCAGTCTTCTTGAAAATCAACCCAGGGGTTTTCTGCAACTTTCTGATACACCAAGTAATGAAAACTTAACTTTGAATTATTTATTGTGGTGTGTTATCTAGGAAAGGCTCTTGATAATGGGGTTTGTTTCCTCTTGATTCATCCAAGTCATTAGGGCGATGGATAACTCTTCATCTTAACAATGCTTCATCCTACAGATCTTTCTTTGACTAATTAGAAAGCCTGAAAATTTTTCTTGGTGATTAGATGGAGGGGAAAAAAAGGAAAAGATATTCTCCACTGTTAATCAAGAGACATTGTAGAATGCTTGAAGCTTGAGGTTCAGGTGACAATCTCAGCCACCATATACTTTAGAAAGAATTGAGAGGCCAAATCAAGAGTAGAGGGACTTGATAATGTTACCGGGAATTAATATCAGCTAGACATTAAGTGCAGATTCCAAAGCTGGAAGCCAGAATCAAGCTGGAAGATGTAACAGAGGTGTAGATGTTGAAATAGGAAGCAAAACCTCAGTAGTATTTATAGGGCCCAGAATCAGGGTACAAATGTAGGCCCTCACATGTGTCTGAATACTTAAAAGTTGAAATAAATTCCTTGAAAAAACTATTAAATGAAAGATGTTTTATCCTTCTGCCTTGACAAATATACCTTCCTAAAAACTTGGAAGTCCATATTTGAATTCAAAATTTTCAAACTCCTCAGAGTTCTGTACTACCATATGGCAGCATAGAAAGAGAGCTGGTCTAGCTCTTAGCTCCCCAGTGCTGTGATTCTCTCCTTACCCCCAGCTCAGTTCAGAAGGATGAAAGGACTTGCACACATGCCTGGGGTCAACCTAGCTTTCATATCCAGACGCCATCCACACCCTTGTAGTCAGCCATTCCTCAGCCTCCTGGGCCTATGGTTCTATAACCAGGTAGTATCTGACTCAGAAAGACAGGCCCAGTGATGAAGCACATACATTCTGTGAAAGTGGACTTTAGTCTGTTTGGACAGGTGATTCGGAAGTGCTGTGTGCCTGGGGCATGTTATAGAAGGAGTTTGTGTTTCCTTGACTCTAAGCACTCCTTGCTCTTTGGGATGAAGTATAGCCTGAGGAAGTCCAGAACAGAAGTACTAGGCCCAGGACTAGGGTCCCTCTTGCCCAAATTTAATGGCATTATTGACAAGAGGAATTCTTACCCCCAACCAGGAGAACTAAGAAAGCCTAGTTGAGTCACAGGAACTAAATATCAAGGTGTAAGGCAGAGGTCCCAGGTAAATCAACTGGAAGATTCTTAAACCTCTAGTGTCTACGTAAAGTTTGTTCTACTCACCTATACTCCAGTTACTTTTTAATATGGATGAGTATCACCACTTTTAGGATCCATCACCCATTCCTTGTCCTCTAAAACTCTCTTTCTTGCAAGGTTCCCACTGGAGTAGTGTCTTTTTCTGTATTTCCTCAAAGGGGTCTTGAGGGACATGTAATGGCAAGAGGTGACCTGCAGGGGGTGAAGGAATGGTCTAAAAGGAGATAGACATTGGCCAAGTTGATAACCATGAAAGATCTATAAGACATGTGAGCATTCTCTGGAGAGTCTCTGAAATTATTGGGGAGAACTCATAAAAAATCTGATCTTCCTATAGTTATACAAATGGAACCTCGATTGGTGTTAGTTTGTATTAAGGGGAAGGACCCCTTCAACATCTGGGAACAAAAATACTAAGTTGTTGGCAAAGAGGTAAAATAACAGGAACCCTCAAACCTCATACCCTACTGGTGGGGGTATAAACTGGTGTGGCCACTTTGGAAACATTTTGTATTGTTTAATAAAGTTGTATGCACAGATTCTCTGTAACATAGCCATCCCACTTGTATATATCCTGCAGGAATGCACACATGTGTGCACCAAAAAACACATATAAGAATGTCATAGTAGTATTACCAATGTGAGCCTTGAACAGGAAACAACCCTAATATCATTCAGCATTAGGTTGGGTAAGTAAAGCATGCATAATTATCAACAAAATCGTACACAGTAGTGAATATTAATGATTACTATAACACACAGTGTGGGTATATCTGACAAATATGCTGTTGAGTGGAGGATATCGGACACAGAACAACACATT
>ML112243.1:0-13275 GCA_003697995.1 Taxidea taxus jeffersonii | reverse complement strand
GTTAATAAAAATTTAAATGCAGGTTTAGTTTTAGGCCTTTTTCTACGTGTATTATACTTTAGTAAAGAGTTAGAAAATTGGGGAATACAAGCTTATACAAAATAGCATTATTTCATGTATGTTCCCAGTTTTGATCATGAATATAGCCCGTTTTTCCTGACCTCCGTGTAGTAGAAAAGAATTTGCTCCAAGGAGCAAGAAATGATTCCTATTTTTTCACCCTAATTAGGGTCATATGTTAGAAATAGAAACTGGAAAATAAACACAGCAATCTCTGGTGGCTTTTAAATGTTAAAATCAAACATAATCAGGAAAATTTGGTAAAACCCCATTGGAAAAAGACTATCTGCTTTCCCTTGGCTCTTTCGTTTTCAGGGTGTTGTCTTTCCTGGTAAATTTGATTTTACTGTTAAAGTTTTCAAACATGAAACTGGATCTCTGGGAAACAGAACAAACAACAAAAAAACGGGGGGCCCAGGCTGCTTCCTCCTATACCTGCCTCCCAGTAACATGGAATTTTGCCAACGAAAAGCAAACAATTTCAATTTGGATTTGAAACTCACTAAAGGCTCTTCTGAAAAGTCAGGATGGATTTCCTCTCTTTCCCCTATAGAAATGCACCAGCACATAGGCTTGTCAGACAGAAACCTCCAAGAGTAGAAAATCAAAGGCCATTGTCCCATGGAGACTGGAAGGAATTCTGAAAGCAGAAAACTGAAACTGGCAATTCTGTTGTCATGGCCAAAGGAAACCCTTTGGAGAATATCAAGGAAAAGGAGGGGATAAAATTTTAATGGTCCCAGGAGAGCCATAATATGTCAAATTGTGTTTCCCATCCACATCCATGTCTGTGCATGTCAAAGTCCTTTTCTTAAACCTAGAAATAGAAATAAAAATGGAAAGAGAAGGCAGCTTTAACAAACTCTGGGATTTGGAGTCATTGTATAGTTAGTGACTGTGAATTTGCTGATGACCAGGCCAACAAATAAATGGGAAGCATTTGAGTGTTCTGGAGTAAAACGTATTTATGTTTTCATTGGGTTTTAAACCTTGTTTTGCTGTTCAGTTTTATGACCTTGGCTACTTAATCTTTCTAAACTCTAGATTTCTTCATCTGTAAAATAGGTATAATATTAGTACCTACCTGATAGGGTAATTATGAGAATTAAGTCTATAAGCTGTGTAAGGTACTCAGCTCAGATGCTTGCACATAGCCAATATCTGGTATATATTACTTGTTTGCAAGATCATAGGATATATAGCACATACCATTAGACTTAAAAGCAGAAATTGGACGTAGGTAAGTGTAGGTGGACAGCACTGATGTTACTCATTAGTCAATCTGTTCATAATACAAGCATTTTTTCAATAAAAGGAATATTCTCCTTTAATAAAACACTCAGCAAGCAGCAGCTCTACAATTTCCAGAGACAGGAGCTGCAACATGCAAAGTTTAGGTCACTAAATCTTTTTGATATTACTTATCTATTTCCCGGGAAAGAGAGGAAACACTAACAAGAGTGGGTAGCAAAGCCTCAGAGTGAGTGGTGGAGTTAGCAAAAGTGTAGTGACTAGGAAAGCTGAAATTAATTCTCACAGAGTAACACAGTGACCCCTGTTAAGCTATTTGTAGGGCCTCAGTGTCATGAGGAAGAAGAGAAGCAACAGGCTTTACAGGAAAGGAATAACAGAGAAGCAGGAAAGCTTTCTTTCCTTTGTATGAGATAACTCCTCAAGGGCTTATATTTTAGGGTGTATCAGTAAAGAGATTGGGCGGGAGTACTGTTACAAGGACTTAAAAGAGGGCAAAAGAACTGTTTGTGATGAAAACAAGGATACTCCACTGCTATATGCAATTAAGGAGTATTAGCAAGTCATAATTTATCAATTATCAAGCATATTTGGGAACAAAAAATGAAATCTATAGGGTGGCCGATCATAAGTTGAAGGTGAAATGTGGTGGTTTTTTGCCAGGTTTGCATCTAGATGGGTGTCTGGGATGATTTTTTAAAAATATTTTATTTATTTATTTGATAGAGCACAAGCAGAGGGAGTGGCAGACAGAGAGGTAGGGAGAAGCAGGCTCTCTGCTAAGCAGGGAGCCTGATGTGGGACTCAATCCCAGAACCCTGAGATCACTACATGAGCCCAAATCAGACACTTAACCAACTGAGCCACCCAGAACCCCTGAGATGATTATAATTACATAGATATCAGATTCTAAAGTTGAAAGTCAAATCACTAATCTGAACTAGAACTACTTCCATTCTGCCAAAGAAGCATCCTATAGAATAGCTGTTCTCACAGTGTGGTCCCTGCACTAGCAGCATCAGCATCCCCTGGGAACTTGAGAGACATGCAGATTCTCAGGTCCCACTTTTATAATGATTGGATTTACATTTATTTTTTAAATCAAATGGGAAATAAAAAGAGGAGTTACAAAATGAAAAGATAGGAATAGTAGCTTTTATATTTAATTATGTAGTTAGCTTTACTGGAGTTCTTCATTTCTTTGTAAGTTTTCAAGTTCCTTTCATTTTTTTTTTAAGATTTTACTTATTTACTTGACAGACAGAGATCACAGGCAGGCAGAGAGGCAGGCAGAGAGAGAGGAGGGGAAGCAGGCTCCCCACTGAGCAGAGAGCCTGATGCAGGGCTCGATCCCAGAACCCTGAGATCATGACCTGAACCAAAGGCAGAGGCTTTAACCCACTGAGCCACCCAGGTGCCCCAAGTTCCTTTAATTTTTACTGAAGGATTTCTTTTAGCATTTCTTGGAGACCCAGTCTAGTAGCAATAAACTTCCTCAGCTTCTGTTTGTCTAAGAATATCTTAGTTTCTCCTACATTTTAAAGGACAGATTTGACAGAGGATTCTTAGTTTAGACAGTTCTTTTCTTTTCTCTTCTCTTCTTTTCTCTTTCTTTCTTTCCTTTTTTTTTTTTTTTTTTCCCTTTCAGCACTTTAGCAATACCATCTCCATTCCTCGCTGGCCTCCATGGTTTCTGATGAGAAATTTGCTGCATTGAGGACTGCTTGCCTATGAAAAGTCTGTCATGTGGTTTGGAATAGTCTTTGTCTTTGACTTTGTCTTTCAACAGTTGGATTATAATGTGTCTCAGTGTAGCAGTCTTTACATTCATCCTTCTGTAATTTGTCCAGATTCTTGAATATGTGGCTTGATATATTTTATTTTTGGTCAATATTTCTTCAAATGTTCTTTCTGCCCCTTTCCTCTCTTCTTCTAGAGTTCCTTTAGTGGTATAAGCAATGGTGTCCCATAAGTCTCTTAAGTTCTGTTTCTTTTGCTTCATTCTTTTTCTTTTTCTGCTCCTCACACTGGGAGTTGTTTTTTGTTTTTTGTTTGTTTGTTTGTTTCTTTGTTTTTAAGCTTTCAACAACATATTCATTTGTGGATGAAGAAATCTAGGGGAATTTGTGAATTCCTTGTACTATTTCATGGTAACCATCATTTCATGCCACAGAATATGTCATTTGTGTAGTATCTTATTTCTCCACTATGTGTTCTGTGTAATTTGATTTTCCAGGTGCCTAAAGGTCACTACCTTGTTATGAAAAATTGAAATAATTAAGTTTGGGTTTTTTTTATTTATTCAGATTTTTCATTTTTTAGATTTCACATATAAATAAAATGTAAATGAAATCATGTGGTATTCATTATTCACTGTCTCACTTATTTCACTTAGCATAATACCCTCTAGGTCCATCCACATTGGTGTAAATGGCAAGATCTCATTCTTTTCCATGGCTGAGAGGTATTCCACTGTGCATACATATAAATGTGTGTGTGTGTGTGTGTGTGTGTGTATGCCACCTATTTTTTATCTTCATCTATCAGTGTACACTTGGATTGCTTCCATGTCTTAGCTGTTGTAAATAATGATGCAATAAGCATTGAGGTGCATTTATCTTTCCAAATTGGTGTTTTTGTTTTCTTTGGGTAAATACCAGCAGTAGAATTATTGGATCATTTGGCATTTCTATTTTTGTTTTTTTGAGGAAACTCCATACTGTTTCCACAGTGGCTACATCAATTTACATTCCCACCAACAGAGCATAAGGGTTCCTTTTTCTCCACATTCTTACCCACACTTGTTATTTCTTATCTTTTTTATGTTAACTGTTCTATTAGATATAAAGTGATATCTCATTGTGATTTTATTTGCATTTCCCTGATGATTAGTGATGTTGAGCATCTTTTCATGTATCTGTTGGCCATCTGTTTGTTATCTTTGGGGAAATGTCTATGCATTCTGCCCATTTTTAAATTTTGGATTGTTTGTGAGTTTTTTGATGTTGAGTTGTATAAGTTGTCTTTATTTTGGCTATTAACCCCTTATCACATATATCATTTACAAATATCTTCTCCCATTTAGTGGATTGCCTGTTCATTTTGTTGATGGTTTCTTCACTGTAAAAGTTTTTATTTTGATATAGTTTCATATTTTTTTTCTATTTTCCTTGTCTGAGAAAAATGTTTTGCAGTTGATGATAAAAAAAATTACTGCTTTTGTTTCCTAGAATTTTTATAGTTTCAGATCTCATTTAGGTCTTTAATCCATTTTGAGTTTATTTTTCTGTATTGTGTGAGAAAGTGGTCCAGTTTTATTCTTTTGCATATGGTTGTTCAGTTTTCCTAATACCATTTATTGATGAGACTGTCTTTTCACCACTGTATATTCCTTGCCTCCTTTGTCACGGATTAACTGACCATTTGTACATGGGTTTATTTCTGAGCTCTCTATTCTTTTCCATTGATCTATGTGTCCATTTTTTGTGCCAATACCATACTGTTTTGATTACCCCAGCTTTGTAGTATATCTTGAAATCTAGAATTGTGATATCTCCAGTTTTATTCTTCTTTCTCAAGATTACTCGTACTATTCGAGTCATTTGTGGTTCCACATCAATTTTATTATTGTTTGTTCTATCTCTGTGAAAAATGTTTTTGGTATTTTGATAGGGTTTGCAATGAATCTGTAGATTGCTTTGGGTAGTATGAAAATTTTAACAATATTAATTCTCCCAATCAATGAGCATGGAATTACCTTTCCAGTTATTTGTGTCTTCTTTAATTTCTTACATCAGTGTTTGTAGTTTTCAGAATGCAGCTCTTTCACCTCATTGGTTAAGTTTATTCCTAGGTATTTTATTCTTTTTGGTACAGCTGAGTTGTATTCTTAATTTCTCCTTCTGTTACTTTGTTGTTAGTGTGTAGAAACACAACCAATTTCTGTGTATTAATGTTGTGTCCTGGAACTCTACTGAATTCACTTATTATTTCTGATAGTCATTTGATGGAGTCTTTAAGATTTTCTATGTATAGTAACATGTCATTGGCAAATAGTGACAATTTAAGTTCATTCTTACTGATATGGATGTCTTTTATTTCTTGTTCTTATCTGATTGCTATGGCTAGGATTACCATACTATATTGAATAAAACTGACAAGAACTGACATACTTGTCTTGCTTCTGATCTTAGAGGAGAAGCTGTCAGTTTTTTATGAGTATGATGTTAGCTTTTAGTTTTTCACATACCAATCTTCATTATGTTGAATGAAGTATGTTCCCTCTAAATTCTTGTTGTTGAGAGTTTTTATTATAAACATTAATTTAATTTTGTCAAATGATTTTTCAGCATCTATTGAGATGATCATATGACTTCCATTATTGTTTTATTAACATTATATGTCATGTTGATTTAATGAATCTGAATTTCAGATCTGAAACTAATGAATATTGAAATATCCTTGCTTCCCCAGAATAAATCCCACTTGGTCATGATGAATGATTTTATTACTGTTTTGTTGAATGTGGTTTGCTAATGTTTTGTTGAGGATTTTGCATCAGTGTTCATCAGGGATATTGGCCTGTATTTTCCTTTTTTGTAGTGTCTTTGTCTGGTTTTGGTTTCAAGGTAATGCTAGCCTAATAGAATGTAAATAGAAACATTTTTCCTCTTCTATTTTTTGGAATAGCTTGAGGAGAACAGATATTAACTCTTACTCAAATGTTTGATAAAATTCACCTGTGAATACCTCTGGTTCTAGTATTCTGTGTGTTTGGAGTCTTTTGATTACCAGTTCAATTCCATGACTAGTGATTGTTCAGATTTTCCATCTCTTCTGGATTCAGTTTTGGAAGATTATATGTTTATAGGAATTTGTCCATTTTTTTCTTGGCTTTATAATATTTTGGTATATAATTTTCATAGTATTCTCTTACAGTCTTTTATGTTTCTGTGGTTTCAACTCTTCTTTTTTGTTTCTGACTTTATTTATTTGGCTCTTCTCTTTTTTTTCCTTTATGAGCCTGGCTAAATCTTTAATTTTCTTCATTTTTTAGAAGAACCAGCTCGTAGTTTCATTGATCTTTTCTATTGTTTTTAGTCTCTATTTCATTTCTATCTTTATTATTTCCTTCTTTGTACTCACGGTGGGTTTTGTTTTTTCTTCTTTTTCTAGTTCCTTTTAATATAAGGTTATGTTGTTTATTTGAGATTTTTCTTATTTCTTGGTGTAGGCATGTATTGCTCTAAATTTCCCTTTTAGAACTGCTTTTGCTGTACCCCCAAATATTTAGTGTTATATTTTCATTTTCATTTGTCTCAATGTATTTTTTTTATTTCTTTTTTGATTTCTTTGTTGACCCATTCATTATTTAGTAGCATGTTGTTTAACCTTTACAATTTTGTAGTGTTTTTTCTTATGATTCATTTCGGGTTTCATACTATTGTCATTAGAAAAGATACTTGATATTTCAGGTTTCTTAAATTTATTGAGATTTGTTTTGTGACCTAACATGTCATCTATCTGTGGGAGTGTTTCATGGGCACTTGAAAAGAATGTGTATTCTGTTGTTTTTATATGGAATGGTCTATATATATCTATCATGTCCATCTGTCAAATGTATCATGCAAAAACACTCCTTATTGATTTTCTGCCTAATCTATCCATTGTTGTAAGTGGAGAGTTAAAGTCCCCTAATGTTACATTACTGTCATTTTCTTCTTTTATGTTTGTTAATATTTTTTATATATATTTTTAGGTACTCTGATGTTGGGTGCATAGTTATTGGCAATCCTCTTGTTAGACTGATCTTTATATCATTATGCAATACCTTTCTTGGTCTCTTGCTACAGTCTTTGTTTTAAAGTACTCTTTTTCTGACATAAATACTGCCATGCTGGCTTTTTTTTTCCACTTCCATTTGCATGGACTATCTTTTTTTTTTTTTTTTTTTAAGATTTCATTCATTTATTTGACAGACAGAGATCACAAGCAGGCAGAGAGGCAGGCAGAGAGAGAGGAGGAAGCAGGCTCCCCGCCAAGCAGAGAGCCCGATGAGGAGCTCGATCCCAGGACCCTGAGATCATGACCTGAGCTGAAGGCAGAGACTCAACCCACTGAGCCACCCAGGCACCCCATGGGCTATCTTTTTCCATCCCTTCACTTTCAGTCTGTATGTGTCTTTAGGTCTGAAGGGAGTCTCTTGTAGGAAGCGTACTGATGGGCCTTTCTATTCAGTCACCCGATGTCTTTGGATTGGGGCACTTAGACCATTTACATTTAAGGTAATTATTGATAGATACTATTTATTGCCATTTTGTTAATTGTTTGTTATTGTTTTTGTAGTTCATCTCTTTTCCTTTATTCTTCTCTAGCTCTCTTTCATGGTAATTGATAACTTTCTGTAGTGTTATGTTCAGCTTTCTCTTTATTTTTTGTGTATATGTTATGGGTTTTAGGTTTGGGGTTATCATGAGGCTCATGTATAATATCCTAAGTATAGCAGTCTATATTTAGTTGATGATCATCTCAGTTTGAGCACATTCTAAAAGAACTTCTGTTTTCCTTTCCCTTGATTATTTTATATATTATGATCATAGTTTACATCTTTTTATTCATAACTTTTTTTTGTCTAATTATGGCCTTTTCCTTTTCACTTAAAGAAGTCTGTTTAACATTTCTCATAGGCTGGCTTAGTAGTAATGGATTCTTTTAACTTTTGTTTGTTTGTTTGGTAAACTCTTTATCTCTTCTTCAATTCTGAATGATAAGCTTGCCTGGGAAAGTAATAATGGTTGTAGGTTTTTTTTCTTTTCTCGTTTTTTTCTCTTTTTTCTTCTGTGATTTTATTTAAATTCAAGTTAGTTAATACAGTGTAGTATTGGTTTCAGCAGTAGAATTTAGTGCTTCATCACTTACATATAACACCTAGTGCTCGTCACAAGAAGTGCCTTCCTTCCTTAATGCCCATCAGCCATTTAGACCATCCTCCCACCCACATGCCTTCCAGCAACCCTCAGTTCGTTCTTGATACTAAAGAGTCTTATGGTTTGCTTCCCTCTCTATCTTATTTTATTTTTCCTTTGTTTCCCTATGTTCATCTATTTTGTTTTTTTTTAAATTCCACATATGAGTGAAATCATATGGCATTTGACTTTCTCTGACAGAATTATTTCACTTAGCATAATACACTCTAATTATATCCATGTCATTGCAAATGGGAAAATGGGAAGATTTCATTCTTTTTGATGGCTGAGTAATAGTCTACTGTGTGTGTGTGTGTGTGTGTGTACACATTATTTTCTTCATCTTTTCATCAACAATGAACATTTGGGCTCTTTCCATTACCTGGATATTATTGATAGTGATGCTATAAACATTAGGATGCACATGGCCCTTTCAATCACTACGATCTTATCCTTTCTTTTTTTTTTTTTTAATTTTTGATCTTATCCTTTCAATAAATACCTAGTAGTGCAATTGCTGGGTCATAGGGTAGTTCTATTTTTAAATTTTTGAGGAACCTCCATATTGTTTTCCAGAGTGGCTGCCCCAGTTTGCATTCCCACCAACAGGGGAAGGGTTCCCCTTTCTCCACAAGTTATCAATGTCTGTTGTTTCCTGAGTTGTTAATTTTGGCCATTCTTGTAGGTGTGAGTATTTAATTGTGTTTTTGACTTGTACTTCTGTGATGATGAGTGATGTTGAGCATTTTTTCATATATGTTAGCCATTTGTATGTCTTCTTTGGGAAAATTTCTGTTCATGTCTTTTGCCCATTTCTTAACTAGATTGTTTATCTCTTGGGTGTTGAGTTTGATAAGTTTTTTTACAGAATTTGGATAATAGCTCCTTATCCAGTATTATCATTTGCAAATATCCTCTTCTAATCTAAAGGCTGCCTTTTCCTTCCTGCAGAAGGTTTTTATTTTGAAGAAGTTCCAATTGCTCATTTTTGCTTTTGTTTCCCCTGCCTCCAGCAACATGTCTAGTAACAAATAGTTACGGCTGAGGTCAAAGAGGTTGTTGCCTGTGTTCTCCCCTAGGATTTGGATGGTTTCCTGTCTCACATTTAGGTCTTTCGTGAGCTTGAGCCCCACATTGGGTGTAGGGATTACTAAAAAAAATAAACTTAAAAAAAACAACACCTCTTTTTTTTAACCAATCAAGTAAAGTTAATAGCATAGATATGAATTTAATGCCATTATATTACCCATAAAGTTGTTGATTCTGGAGATTTTCCCTGTCCCTTTCTAGTCTTCATTTGTCTTGGAAACTCTTTGTTTCCTATTCTGAATGACAGCCTTGCTGGATAAAGTATTCTTGGTTGTGTATTTTTCCCATTCAACATGTTGAGTATATCATGCCACTCTTTTCTGGCCTGCTAAATTTTTGTGGACAGGTATTCTGTTAACCTGATGTGTCTACCCTCATAGGGTAAGGACCTACTTGCTTTTAGAATTCTCTCTTTATCTTTGTATTTTTCAATTTCACTATGATATGTCTTGGTGTTGACCTTTTTTTGTTGATTTTGAAGGGAATTCTCTGTGCTTCTTACACTTGGGTACCTTTTTCCTTCCCCAATTTAAAGAAGTTCTCAGTTATAATTTATTCAAAATAAATCTTTTCCTCCTTTTCCCCACTCTTCTTCTTCTGGGACTCCTATGATATGAATATTATTGCACTTTATGAAATTGCTGAGTTCCCTAATCCATATTCATGATCTAATAGTTTTCTTTCTCTCTTCTTTTCAGCTTATTTTCCATAATTTTATCTCCTGAATCCTATTTGTTCCTGTTTCTTGCATCCTCATGGTGATTACCTCAAGTCAGTTTTGCATCTCAGTTGTAGCATTTTTAATTTGGTCTGACTAGTTCATCCTGAACCTGTAAGTCCCTATCCTTCCCTAGGTTAAGGAAACTTTCAGCACTTAGTTCTTCAAATAAATTTCTGCCCCTTTCTCTCTTTTCTCCTTCTGAGACCCCTATAATGCAAATGTTTCTTTTCTTGTTGTTGTCCAAGAGGTCCCTTAACCTATCCTAAGTTAAATTTCTTTTTCTTTTTGCTTTTCAGTTTGGGTGCTTCCCAGTACCCTATCTTCCAGATCACTGATTCATTCTTCTGCATCCATTAGTCTATCGATTCCTTCCAATGTATTTTTTTAAAATTTACTTATTTGACAGAGAGTGGAAGAGCACAAGCAGGCAGTACAGCAGAGAGAGGAGAAGCAGGCTCCCCACTGAGCAGGGAGCCTGATGTGGGCCTCGATCCCAGGACCTTGGTCATGACCCAAGCTGAAGGCAGTTGCTTAACCAACTGAGCCACCCAGGTGCCCCTCTAATGTATTTTATTTTAATTTCATTTATTTTATTCTTCAACTCTGACTGGTTCTTGTTTATATTTTCTATCTCTTTAGTGAAGTTGAGTTCTTTCACTCTTCTCTCCAGTCTGGTGAACATTTTACAATGATTTTACATCATTGCTTTAAACTCTTTGTAGTCTTGTTGCTTATCTCCATTCTTTTTTCTTTTTTTTCCCTCAAATTTTGTTTTATTCTCTCATTTATTCTCTCATATTCCTCTTTTCCCCCATTTTGCTTGACTTTCTGTGTTTGTTTTTATGAATTAGGTGGAACAGTAACTTCTTCTAAACTTGAAACAATGGTCTTATGTATGGTCAACCCTTGTGAAGGCTGTGTGTACATGGTGACTTTCTCTGGCTGGCTAGAATTGTGGGTGGCATGGGTTATAGGGCACTCTGACCTGGAACTGCCCTGGTGAGATGGCTAAAGCTGAAGTGTGCATCAGCCAGGAAAATCCTGTGGCTCTCCATGCAGAAGATGTCCTGGAAAGACAGCCAAAGTAAGTAGAAGCTGGGAGTTTCCAGGGTTCTATGTGCAGAGGGGATCAGGAAGTTCTGCTGAAGTTGAAGTGGGTATAATCTGGGATGTTCTGGGACTCTCTACACAGATGGTGTCCTTGCAGGTGGCTGGAGGCAAGGTTGGGCACAAGCTGAGGGGTCCTGGGGGCTCTGAGCAGGGATCACCCTGGCAGGACAATTGTAGCTGAAGTGGGCATAATCTGGGGCAATTCCAGGGCTCTCGGCACAGAGGATGCCCTGGAAGGACAGGTAAAGCTGAAGTACATGCTGGTTGGAATGTCCTGGGATTCTCACAAAGAGGGGAGAAGGACGGGACAGCTGAAGCTGAGGAAGGAGCAAGTGGGAATGTCCTCCGGCGGGGGTGTCTGGAGCCAAGGAAGGCAGGGGCCAGAGGTTCCCATGGCACTCTGTGTAGGGGACATCCTGGTAGTGTGTGGCTAATAACCAAAGCAGGCATCAGCTGGGAAGTCCTGAAGCACTCTTCACTAGAGGTGCTCTAGCAAGCCATTTGGAGCCAAAGTGATACAGGAACTAGAATGTTCCAGGACACTTTGGTTTGCATCAATTTAGCATGGCAGCTAGGAGCTGTAGTGAGTGCTGACCGTGGGTTTCTTAGTGTACACCACTTTGAGACTGTGTTGGTGGAATGTCTGGGGCTGGTATGTTCTAGAGGCCTAGGACTTACTGATGTGGTATGCCAATTAGGCTGCTCAGATTCTGCTCAAGTCCAAGCCATCAAGATGGAGAGTGAACAGAAATCATGGTACTTGCCAGCCCTTCTGACTTAGAGTTCCAGGAGCTCCTCCACTGTTTGGCAAAGTTCTAGGGCTAGTTAATTTATATTCTAGTTATTGTTTAGAACTGAGGCTTTATTCCCCCCTGTGCTCCAGGGCAGACAAATCTGCTTAGGGTTCATCAGTACTGTCCCTCCCTACTGCAGTTCATTGCACCGGGGGGAGAGTGGGTGGGTGTGTAAGTTCTCTTTGTTACAGTGTCCATTTTTCTGGCGTTTGTCTTTTGTTGTGCAGAATCTGTCCAGTCAGCCTTCAGTTCTTCTTCAGGAGGAATTTCTCTGTAAATAGGTATAGATTTGGTGTGTCAATGGAGGAGATGAGTTCAGGATCTACCTAAGTTGCCAGAACTCTCCTAGTCTGACTAGGAGACTGACTTATCTTCAAGTTTGCTGATTCTTTTTTCTGTCTGTTCAAATCTGCTGCTGAAACCCTCTAGTTAGTTTTTCATGTTAGTAATTATACTTCTCAGCTCAAAGATTTTTGGATGGTTCCTATTTATAATTTCTGTCTCTTCAGTGATAACTTCTATGTATTTGTACATTGCTCCCCTGGATTCCATTAACTCTTTGTGGCTTCCTTTAGTTCTTTGAATACATTTAAAACAGTTGCCTTAAAGTCTTTGTCTATCAAGAGTATTGTCTCTGCTTCCATAGGGACCTATCTCCTTTTGAGCAAATCCTATTTGTGACTCTAGATTGACCTGTCTCTCCAGATTTCAAGGTGTCAGTTTTCCTTGGGATCTCAGTTCTTTGCAAAGTTGTTGGTTTTCAGTTTGCTGACATGTTTTTGTTGTTTGTAAGCCTATATATGATGACTTCTAAGCAATTTGCATGTTGGAGCTAAAACTAAAAGTTTCTTCCCATCCTATTCTGTTCCTTTTCATTCCCTTCATTTTTCATTTCTGTTTTCTTTTCCCTGTCGTCATTTTGGTAACTTGAAAATATTTTGATATTTTGATATAATGATTTTGAGTAAATCTATCTGTAGTATTTTTTTTATTTCTTGCTCAAGTTATTCAATTATATATATTAACATATGTAATGCACAATACCCATATTTTCTAGTTTCCTAGTTTCTGTGTTTGATGTTTTGACATCTTGGGGCTTTGTTGATTCTAGATGGACTGCCCTCTCCAAGTCTTGCTAATTCCTAAAGAAAGCAAATGATTCACCTGCAAATGTGCCTTTCATATGCAAACTAATCAATCCAGAGCCAAACCTCCCATTACCTCCTTTATCTAATTCATATACTTTTATAGTCCAGACTTAGACTTCTTTGCCTTGCTTTTCCCA
>ML112242.1:13417-25134 GCA_003697995.1 Taxidea taxus jeffersonii | reverse complement strand
TTGGGGAGTGAGAAGCAAGATTTAGAAGCATGCTTTCTCCTTAATTTAGCTTCCCAACTTGTCCTGGATTCCACTGGTCCACTTCCTTCTGCACCTTTCATCTCTATGTTGGATACATTTCCACTCAGGTAAAATAGCCATCATTCTCCAGGCTAGTTTCTATTATGGAGGACACATCAAGAAGTTTCTACTCTAGAGGACACACCCTCCCATTGGATGTTTAATTCTGCTAATAGATTCAGTTTCTTCACATTTATTCATTTATTTTTTTATTTCAGGCAGATTTTTTCCAAAACCATAAGAAAAATGATGCCAAAAGCAAATGTACAGGCCAATAATCTGAGTGGTTTAGTTAATATTTTCAGTAACACATAAACCTTAAAAATTGATTCATATGGAAAACCCTGATAGAGTCATAACAATGAAGGGGTTTGAGGACATTATCAAAGAAAGCACAAGTAAGAGTCCTGGCCTCAGAGGTTTTCATGCCAGTTCCTTTCAAAATCCAGATGATTCCCCTTTAAATTCTAACTAGATATTTAAAAAAAAAAAAAAAAGCCCAGATGATTTCATAAAGTAGGATAATCTCAATTTTAATAGAAAGATATAGGCCAATCTCATTTGTTAAAATGCATAAAGAAAATTCCAAATAAATCACTAGAAAATAATAATCTGCCATAATTAAGAAGATCTTATCAGGGAAGAAAAGAATAGGTTAATATTAGGCAAGCTAACGAAATGAAACATCAACTTTGATAAACCAAATAAGTAAAAAAAATGAACTGTCTCAGTAGATATTGAAAAGGCATTTAATATACTTGTTACCATTACTGATTGAAAGAAATTCTTTTTAAATTTAATTTTGGAAGTATGTGAGCTATCTTGCTGTAGAACTAATTACCCCAAAATTAATAGTTTAAAACAATAAATATTTATTATCTCACAAAGTTTTTACAGGTCAGGAATCAGGAGTGGCTAAATTGGATGATTCTGGCTCAGGGTTTTTCATGAGGTCACAGTCCAAATATCTGCCAGGGCTATAGTCTAGTCATCTGAATGCTAGATTGGGGCCAGAGTATCTCTTTCTGTGGTGGCTCACTTACATGCTCCCAGGTCAGTTGACGAGAGGCCTTGGCTTCTCACCACTCTAGCACTGCTTGAGTGTTCTCACTACACAGCAGCGGGCTTCCCTCAGAGTGAGTGGTCAGGGAAAAATTACCAGGCAGAAGCCTCAAAGCCTGTTGGGAACCCGAAGTCACAAGACATCATTTCTATAAGATCCCTCTTAGTTACGTAGGTCAAACTTCTTCAAAATGAGAGGGTACTATACAAAAGCATAAATACCAAAAGGCAAGAATCATTAGGGGAGTCTTGGAGACTGGCTGTCCCTGATAGTTTTACATAGGGTAACATAAAGAATATCTATTTTAAGCCATAGACAATGTCAAAGTTAAAATAGAAATGCTAGAAGGAGTTCCAATAAACCTCAGAATAAAACCAAGGTGCCTGCTGGAGTCTTCATATGCAGCATGTACCAGAGGTTTTAAGTAATGTAAGACACATAACAGAAATAAGAGGTAAATTTATTGAAAGAGATACTTTTTGGTTATTCTCAAATCATGTGCTTATCTAAACAGAAGAATCATTTATGCCAACAATAACTAATTAGGAAATGACTTTTACCATAGCACCAAAAATCAAGCAGCCAGGAATTTCCTAAATAAGAAAACTACACTTTACTGAGAGGCATGAGCAACTAAAAACTACGGAAGTGCATTATGTCCTCTGATTGGCAGATATAATAATTAAAACATGCATTTTTCCTAAAAATAATTTATTAGACTATTGCGGGAGACATCCTAACAAGGTTTTTAAACATTGTTGATCATTTTAAGTAATACTAGTTAACAAAGAGGTAAAATGGCTGTGTATGTGTGTGTGTGCATTTATGAGCTTTATTTTTTTTCAGGTTTTTTTTTTCAAGTTTTTTTGTTTGTTTCAAGTTTTTATTTAAATTCCAGTTAGTTATGGTATAGTATAATATTTGTTTCAGGAGTAGAATTTGGTGACTCATTATTTACATATAACATCCAGTGGTCATCACAAATGCCCTGTTTAATCCCCATCATCCATTTAGCCCATCCCTTACCCACCTCCCATCCATCAACCCTCAGTTTGTTCTCTATAGTTAAGTCTCTTATGGCTTGCCTCCCTCTATTTTTTCCTCCCTTCCCTTATGTTCATCAGTTTTGTTTCTTAAATTCCACATATGAGTGAAATCATATGTATTTGTCTTTCTCTGATTGACTTGTTTCACTTAGCATAATTACACTCTAATTCCATCCACGTCATTGTAAATGTCAAGATTTCATTCTTTTGAAGCCCGAGTAATATTCCATTGTATATATATACCACATCCATTCAGTCAATGGACATTTGGGTTTAGCCAAGTATATATTAAAAAGGAAGAGGAAGGTTAGGGAAGTCATCTTGTCAAATATTAAAAAACATCTTAGAAATATGATTACCAAGCTTGATACTAGTGCAAAAATAAAGATATAAATCAGCATCACAAAGTAAGTAGTCCAGGAATAGTCTGACACATATGAACTTAAAATAACAATTTAAATTTCCAGTATAACTTCCAGTGTAATAATATCACAGTTGGAGAGGAAATAAAACTTGTTAAAAATGTGATACTGTAGTCCTCCCTTATCCATGGCTTTGCTTTCCATAGTTTCAGTTACCCATGGTCAGTTGGAGTCTAGAAGCAGAAAATCCTCTTCCAGACATCTCCTCAGAAGGTCAGTAGCAGGGGCTCCTGGGTAGTTCAGTTGGGTAAGCCTCCATCTCTTGATTTCCGGTCAAGTAATGATCTCAGGGTCCTGGGATTGAGCCAAGCATAATAGGGCTTTGTGCCCAGCAAGGAGTCTGCTTAAGGATTCTTTCTCTCTCTCCCTCTGCCCCTCCCCTCTACTTGTGTGTGCACACGTGTGTTTGCACTGGCATGCACACTCTCTGTCTCTCTTACAAATAAATAAATCTTTAAGAGAAAAAGGTCAGTAGTAGCCTTAATGCTATGTTATAATGCTCACATCATTCACCTCACTTCCTCCCATCACGTAGGCATTTTATCATCTAATATCTTCCCAAGAAGAAGGGTGAATACAGTACAGTTAGATATTTTGAGAGAGAGAGATGGAGACACCATATTCACATAACTGTTACTATAGTATATTATAATTTTTCTATCTTATTATTTGTTGTTAATCTCTTACTGTGCCTCATTTAGAAATTAAACCTTATCATAAATATGTATACATAGGAACAAACAATATATCTAGGATTTGGTCTTAATCTACCTTTTCAGGCATCCACTGGGGTGGGTCTTAGAATGTACCCCTTATGGAGAAGGGGGACTGCTATCATGGGTTAACTGGTTGGAGATGTGAACAATTGGACTAAAATGGGAAACACTGACTACGAGGAATGAAATAGCTGAAATAGCTCTGTTCTGGGATGTCAGTAAGACCAGATTTCAAAAGATACATCTCCACGTTCCCATCTTTCCAAATTTTGACCCACTCTTTCTTCTTCTTGTTTTTTTTTTTAATTTTTTAATTATCCAACATATAGTACACTGACCCACTCTTTCAAATAAATGGAACATGAATATGCATGGTGTCAGGTTTCCTCCACTATTTTCAGAATCTCTCCTTATGAAGCAACTATAATTTTGATCAAGTTTTCAGGAAAACTCTTTGTCTTTTGGATGGGACCTTATCCCAGGAAATGAGACAAGTTGTTTTAATCTCGTCAGGATCACTTGTAAAGGTCCAGAAATTCAGGCTTTTAAACTTCCGCAGAGTTTGAATTTGCTTGCTCACCACATTAAACATTTTCCTTGTTTTGTCTCTGCCTCCATCCTATCAAAGTGGTTAACAAGAGAGTGGGGTGGGGACTGAGAATGGACTGAATTTCAGGGTTTTTTGATTGATTTTTCCCCCAGGACTTTGAAACATCTACTTCCAAAAGACTCAGAAAGTGTGTGTGTGTGTGTGTGTGTGTGTGTGTGTGTGTGTGTGTGTGTGGGCATAGCATGTAAGCATAAGAAAATGGGACATGTTCATGGTCGTGAAAGTAAGACCCATCATGAGGAAAGAGTTCCCCCCTAGGGCTTCCCCTTCCTTTATAGAAACCTCTCACCCTGTGTCAAATCAAAAGATTATAGTAGATTTGAAAATAAATACCTTTTAAATGTGAACCACAAACAGAAATATACCATAACAAGTTTATGGATTGATCTTACTTGAATGGATTATTCTAGTTTTGTGGCTTGGTAATGCTGAGTGAAATTCACTGTGATTCCAAATGCCTGAGCAGTTAATCTGACTCCCATTTTCACCCCAGACCCAGATCTTGATTCCCCTCTCATTCTCTTTCTGTCCTCATTTTATACCAGAGTCACCTAGGGATTTTCTCAGAAATGCAGAAGCCTGGGCCCCTGTTGTGAAGCTAACAGGCTTCCCCAAGAGATTCTATTGTGAACCAAGTTTGAAAAATGCTCTTTTGGGACAACTGGGTGGCTCAGTCAGTTGAACATCTGCCTTCAGCTCAAGTCATGATCCCAAGATCCTGGGATCAAGTTCCGCATCAGTCTTCTTGCTCAGTGGGGAACCTTCTCCCTCTGCCTGCTGCTCCCCCTGCTCAGGCACTCTCTCTCTCTCTAACAAATATATAAACAAAATCTTTAAAAAAAAATTAAAAAAAGAAAACCACTGTTCTGTCTTTGTCTATTGGAACTCTCCTTGGAATTTTTTCCCAAGTAATATGCCACCAATGTCTCTGATTTTAGAATAGTAAAGTTAAATAAGTACAGATTTGTAGAATATTTTTTTCTTTTACAAGTGCTGTTGGAATTTACCTCTCCTATATAACATTCTGGTATACAATATGCTCATATTCATAAAGTTGTTACAGTTTTTGATAAGTGAATTATTCTCACCAGCATCCACACTTACTATAAAGCTCAATACCAAATGGCTGGTACATATATACAATTTATTAGGTGTGCTACACTGCCTAGATATTTTATACATCTCATTCAATCCTCACAGTATCCTGTGGGTTAAGTAATATTATCATCCCTCTTTTCCCCAAATGAGAAACTCAGGCTATAGGGAAATTAAGTAATTTACCCAAGGTCATGCAGCAGAGCCATATTTGGGCCGAAGTCTTCCATCTCTTATCTGCTGTTATTCTGCCTCTCCTGCTTCATATTTTATGTCTGTCTTCACATTTTTTCAAAGCATAAAATGAAGCAGAATAAAAATCTTCAGTAATGAAGATAGAATGAGAGTATGTCTAGTCTTCTTGGCTTGTAAACAAACTGTAACGTGGTTTGTTCTTTTCCCATATGTAAGCAAACAAGTTGAGATTAAAATCACACAGGGTAGAGAAAGAAGCTCATCGTGCATCACTTGGGCCTTAGGCAAAGATTAAAAGTCCTCAAAACTTCTAACAATCCTACACTACAACCAGAGATAACTTTGGTGTTGAAGGTTTACCAAATAGACAATTTTATGTGTCATTGCTTCAACCTTTGAGTTTTTTAAGTATCAAATTTTTTTAATCACTTATTGCAGTCCCTTCCTCCTCTGTGGAGAAAAAAAAAAGAAAAAGAAACAAAGACCCATAGCCAAATAGACATAGAAACCTGCATTGACCCCCTTTACTCCATAAGCATTTATTCAGGACCAACGACAGGTGTCATGATAGGTATTTCCAGGAACACAAACATGTGGGAAACATCTGATAGTGATACTTTGAAATCCTAATTGATCTGAACAATGACTCAGAGTCTGCCAACGCACTGTCTCAGTGTCTTGCACAAAACCACAGGGTGAGGCACTTATCACTGATTGTTGGCAACTGTCCCTGAGCTGCCTGGTTTTATAGACAGTAAGACGGGATAGAACACCCTCCCAAGGAGGACTCAGTGAGGCTCATGAGAAAGATGGTGCTGGAGCTGAAGTTGGATAGAAGAAAACTCATCATATTTCTTTCAGGCAAAACCTAAAACTATGCCCATTAACTTTTAATTAAATTGCTGCCTTGAGAGAAACAATCTGTACCCTACTCTTCGTTAGAAATGAGACAAATTCTTCTGGTAGTTAGTGATGAATGCTTATACATAACTATTTTTTTAGTGCAGTTGTACTCATTAAATTATCTTTATTCCAACAACGATACCTGTTGGATACCCTGCTGCTGTAGGTAAATCATTGGTAATACCCAAGTTACATTTGACAGCGAAAGGGAAAAAAAAATAGCATCCTAAGGCTTAGCTTTGCTAACTTAAAACAGAAGTCTACAGTTAATACCTCCATGAAATTTTTCTTTCATTCATTTATTTGTTAAATATTTGTTCTATGAGACTGTGGGGCACTGGATATATTTTCAGATTTTCCTTTGCCTTGTACTATTTGCATTTCTAAAACAGTTTCATGTAAATATAAGTAAAGTCTATTTTTCCTATAAATGAGAAACTGCTGTGTTTCCTAATCCTACTTTAATTAAGGCCTAAAACTATAGCTTGAATTATAAGATCATAAAATGAGAAATAACCTTTTAGCAACTTAATGTATACGGAATAATGAGTGAATGTCTTGTGCTTTTTTGTAAGTGACCCCAGAAACCCACTTAAATCAACATGGAAAATGCTTCCCTGAATTTCTGATTAATGTTGCACTTATATCTGGAGACAAAGATACCAGTGATTAATAAAACAGACAGCAAAGTCATATTTTTTTAAAGTTCTGGCATCTTAGCATTTTCAAATACTGAAATTAATCTGAGGATTAATGATGATGAAGGTTTGAGGCAGTTTGAGCTTGCACATTTTGTGGGGTAGAATTAAAGAGAGGAACTAATCTCCAAAATGGGAGAAAGGAGTCAGAGACAGAGAGATCATAAATTCACCGCAGCCTGTGCACTTGTCTTGCAGAATGGTCTGACATCTCGGATTTCCTTGCCTTTGGCCTGGATTTATTGGTTTATTGCAGTTTCACAGTTGGGGTGTAAATTATGTCACATTCACTTAGACAATATCAGTGATACGTTTTGTATTCATTCGTCAAGCTTCCTATAACACTGCAAACCACCACAGCTGTCACCATCTTGGCCACCAACAGGAGCCTGTTTGCATCAAGATACCTGACATCACACATTGTCATCATCTTGTACACTCCGTGACTGTAAAAGCCACAAAGATAAAATAATAATGAAGTGTAATCTTCACTGTTCCTATAGAATGTATATAAAGCACGAGTCCTGTGGGAAATAGGTTGGTTCTTTCAAGCTTATAAGAATGCATGAACCTGAAAGTTACCGAAATGAGAAGTGAATTTCTTTAAAGGGGTTTCTATTACAAAGTGGGTTGGAGACTTCTCTCAGACTGAAAAGAGCTTAAACTAGAGCTGGATTGATTAAATGGTGTATTTTTATTTGGGGAAGGTTTTCTAAGGTATGATGCTAAATTGAGCTTGGGCTGAAAATGTGAAAAAAAATCTCAAGGTCCTTTGACTATACTGTGATCCCCCAGTTTTGTCTGGTCATACATTTCCCATGCCCAACTGGGGACACTATTTCCTTCCTACCTCTGGTTTCTCATTTGCATAGACATCCAGTAGCCTTCTTTCAGGCAAATATTTCTAAAATGCCATTTGCTGGTGCGCCTGGCTGTCTCAGTTCAAAGAGCCAGCGACTTTTGATCTCAGATTGTGAGTTCAAGCCCCACGCAGGGCATAGAGTTTACTTAAAATAAAATGACATTTATCCAGCTTCCTTCATATGGCTCAATAATATACATTGTTCCCCAGCCTGGTCTTTCAAAGTTCTCCATTATCTTTCCTGCCCCTACAAACAACAGCAGCTCAGAACTCTCCCCTTAGGGAACAACCATCTACTCAGGTCAACTCATTCATTTTGTAGTGAATATGGCGCTCCTTGCCATACCTAATTGTTGCATTTGTGCCTGTTTCCTGTGCTGTGTCCTCAACCTATACCATCCCCTTTTTGGGCTAAGCCCTCCCTCACCCACAGCTCCCCTCTCTGGATGCTTGTGCCTCAGCCGATATTGCCTTTCTCTGAATTCCCATGATCTTTACAGCCCATGCCTGAGCACCCTGTCCCCTTAATGCTTCATGTGACTCAGTCATTCATTACCTCCTCAAGAGCAGGAACTATCTCTGACATGTCTTTTGTTTTTTTTTTACAGCACAAGAGCAATGCTGAGAGCAGAGAAAATGTACAACACCTGTTGACTAATGCCCATGTAAATATATCATTTCCTTTACTCAGGGAACCTGTTAGTGTTGAAACTTTATGTTCTATCAATAATTCAATAATTTCTAGGGCACCCAGGTTGCTCGGTTGGTTAAGTGACTGCCTTTGGCTCAGCACATGATCCCAGAGTCCCGGGATCGAGACCCACATCCAGCTCCCAGCTCCATGGGGAGTCTGCTTCTCCCTCTGACCTTCTCCCCTCCCATGTTCTCTCTTACTCTCTCTGCCAAATAAATAAATGAAATCTTTAAAAAAATTTTAAAAATAATGATTCAATAATTTCTAATTAATTCTCTATATATTTTCTCTATAATCTTTCTGCAGATTAAAGACAGCCTGAATTTGTAAGGATGGCACAGGCACCAGTATATGCTGTCCCCAAATCCTCCAGCCTTGCAGAACCATCCCTTTAGCATTTATATTCAGATAGCTTTGCACTTGTTCCACAAGTGATGGGAAAGAGAGCATTGCCACCAGTGTTTCCAGGGATTCTAAAGGAGATTACATTTCTCTGAGTCATACCTTATTTCTTGCCTCTATAGAATTTTCCATTTTATTTCTGTTTCTCTCTTATGGCAGATATTTGCTTTCATCTTATATTAATGTAAATAAGCATAATTTTTCATTCTTGATTCCCCTAAATACACCTTATACAAAACAGTTCTCTGTAGAAATATTCCATTCAAAAGTTTGTAGAGGGAAAATGGGAGAAGAATATTGCAAAGGGTAAGAGAAAATCTGCGGTTGAATCTTAGTGTGAGATACCTCTCAGCCATTGCCAGCATTCTCACCATTCCACCTCAGAGGAGTTCTTGCTGGCTGACTTTCATCCTCAGTTCTCTGTCCACCCTCTAGCTTGCTTTCCATTTTTCCATTTCTTTCTTCCTTCTCAGACTGCTCCTGGAACTTAAAAATCCCATACCACCTCTCCACTTTTTTTCCCCCTAACCTATTAGATCACCTTCCTCTTCCACAGTGGAGAAAGTCAAATGTGCTTAACACTGTTCTCTCATGAAAATGAATCCTGTCATTAGCATGACAAGATAAAATAGTTTTATCTTAATATGTAAATAATAGAACAAGCCTTCATAATTTTAAAGGGGAAAATTAATATGCATATTGTCATTTTGCTGATTCTTTCTTCTGTATTTTTTATTATTTTAGGTGCCCAGAGCTAGTGGGCAATTCTTTATTTGCAGTGAGATTAGATTGTTGAGTCAAAAATTTTTTTACATGAAACATTTTTCTTAAGCTTCAGTCTTCTTGAAAATCAACCCAGGGGTTTTCTGCAACTTTCTGATACACCAAGTAATGAAAACTTAACTTTGAATTATTTATTGTGGTGTGTTATCTAGGAAAGGCTCTTGATAATGGGGTTTGTTTCCTCTTGATTCATCCAAGTCATTAGAGAGATGGATAACTCTTCATCTTAACAATGCTTCATCCTACAGATCTTTCTTTGACTAATTAGAAAGCCTGAAAATTTTTCTTGGTGATTAGATGGAGGGGAAAAAAAGGAAAAGATATTCTCCACTGTTAATCAAGAGACATTGTAGAATGCTTGAAGCTTGAGGTTCAGGTGACAATCTCAGCCACCATATACTTTAGAAAGAATTGAGAGGCCAAATCAAGAGTAGAGGGACTTGATAATGTTACCAGGAATTAATATCAGCTAGACATTAAGTGCAGATTCCAAAGCTGGAAGCCAGAATCAAGCTGGTAGATGTAACAGAGGTGTAGATGTTGAAATAGGAAGCAAAACCTCAGTAGTATTTATAGGGCCCAGAATCAGGGTACAAATGTAGGCCCTCACATGTGTCTGAATACTTAAAAGTTGAAATAAATTCCTTGAAAAAACTATTAAATGAAAGATGTTTTATCCTTCTGCCTTGACAAATATACCTTCCTAAAAACTTGGAAGGCCATATTTGAATTCAAAATTTTCAAACTCCTCAGAGTTCTGTACTACCATATGGCAGCATAGAAAGAGAGCTGGTCTAGCTCTTAGCTCCCCAGTGCTGTGATTCTCTCCTTACCCCCAGCTCAGTTCAGAAGGATGAAAGGACTTGCACACATGCCTGGGGTCAACCTAGCTTTCATATCCAGACGCCATCCACACCCTTGTAGTCAGCCATTCCTCAGCCTCCTGGGCCTATGGTTCTATAACCAAGTAGTATCTGACTCAGAAAGACAGGCCCGGTGATGAAGCACATACATTCTGTGAAAGTGGACTTTAGTCTGTTTGGACAGGTGATTCGGAAGTGCTGTGTGCCTGGGGCATGTTATAGAAGGAGTTTGTGTTTCCTTGACTCTAAGCACTCCTTGCTCTTTGGGATGAAGTATAGCCTGAGGAAGTCCAGAACAGAAGTACTAGGCCCAGGACTAGGGTCCCTCTTGCCCAAATTTAATGGCATTATTGACAAGAGGAATTCTTACCCCCAACCAGGAGAACTAAGAAAGCCTAGTTGAGTCACAGGAACTAAATATCAAGGTGTAAGGCAGAGGTCCCAGGTAAATCAACTGGAAGATTCTTAAACCTCTAGTGTCTACGTAAAGTTTGTTCTACTCACCTATACTCCAGTTACTTTTTAATATGGATGAGTATCACCACTTTTAGGATCCATCACCCATTCCTTGTCCTCTAAAACTCTCTTTCTTGCAAGGTTCCCACTGGAGTAGTGTCTTTTTCTGTATTTCCTCAAAGGGGTCTTGAGGGACATGTAATGGCAAGAGGTGACCTGCAGGGGGTGAAGGAATGGTCTAAAAGGAGATAGACATTGGCCAAGTTGATAACCATGAAAGATCTATAAGACATGTGAGCATTCTCTGGAGAGTCTCTGAAATTATTGGGGAGAACTCATAAAAAATCTGATCTTCCTATAGTTATACAAATGGAACCTCGATTGGTGTTAGTTTGTATTAAGGGGAAGGACCCCTTCAACATCTGGGAACAAAAATACTAAGTTGTTGGCAAAGAGGTAAAATAACAGGAACCCTCAAACCTCATACCCTACTGGTGGGGGTATAAACTGGTGTGGCCACTTTGGAAACATTTTGTATTGTTTAATAAAGTTGTATGCACAGATTCTCTGTAACATAGCCATCCCACTTGTATATATCCTGCAGGAATGCACACATGTGTGCACCAAAAAAACACATATAAGAATGTCATAGTAGTATTACCAATGTGAGCCTTGAACAGGAAACAACCCTAATATAATTCAGCATTAGGTTGGGTAAGTAAAGCATGCATAATTATCAACAAAATCGTACACAGTAGTGAATATTAATGAATTACTATAACACACAGTGTGGGTATATCTGACAAATATGCTGTTGAGTGGAGGATATCGGACACAGAACAACACATT
>ML112242.1:0-13317 GCA_003697995.1 Taxidea taxus jeffersonii | reverse complement strand
GTTAATAAAAATTTAAATGCAGGTTTAGTTTTAGGCCTTTTTCTACGTGTATTATACTTTAGTAAAGAGTTAGAAAATTGGGGAATACAAGCTTATACAAAATAGCATTATTTCATGTATGATCCCAGTTTTGATCATGAATATAGCCTGTTTTTCCTGACCTCCGTGTAGGAGAAAAGAATTTGCTCCAAGAAGCAAGAAATGATTCCTATTTTTTCACCCAAATTAGGGTCATATGTTAGAAATAGAAACTGGAAAATAAACACAGCAATCTCTGGTGGCTTTTAAATGTTAAAATCAAACATAATCAGGAAAATTTGGTAAAACCCCATTGGAAAAAGGCTATCTGCTTTCCCTTGGCTCTTTCGTTTTCAGGGTGTTGTCTTTCCTGGTAAATTTGATTTTACTGTTAAAGTTTTCAAACATGAAACTGGATCTCTGGGAAACAGAACAAACAACAAAAAAACGGGGGGCCCAGGCTGCTTCCTCCTATACCTGCCTCCCAGTAACATGGAATTTTGCCAATGAAAAGCAAACAATTTCAATTTGGATTTGAAACTCACTAAAGGCTCTTCTGAAAAGTCAGGATGGATTTCCTCTCTTTCCCCTATAGAAATGCACCAGCACATAGGCTTGTCAGACAGAAACCTCCAAGAGTAGAAAATCAAAGGCCATTGTCCCATGGAGACTGGAAGGAATTCTGAAAGCAGAAAACTGAAACTGGCAATTCTGTTGTCATGGCCAAAGGAAACCCTTTGGAGAATATCAAGGAAAAGGAGGGGATAAAATTTTAATGGTCCCAGGAGAGCCATAATATGTCAAATTGTGTTTCCCATCCACATCCATGTCTGTGCATGTCAAAGTCCTTTTCTTAAACCTAGAAATAGAAATAAAAATGGAAAGAGAAGGCAGCTTTAACAAACTCTGGGATTTGGAGTCATTGTATAGTTAGTGACTGTGAATTTGCTGATGACCAGGCCAACAAATAAATGGGAAGCATTTGAGTGTTCTGGAGTAAAACGTATTTATGTTTTCATTGGGTTTTAAACCTTGTTTTGCTGTTCAGTTTTATGACCTTGGCTACTTAATCTTTCTAAACTCTAGATTTCTTCATCTGTAAAATAGGTATAATATTAGTACCTACCTGATAGGGTAATTATGAGAATTAAGTCTATAAGCTGTGTAAGGTACTCAGCTCAGATGCTTGCACATAGCCAATATCTGGTATATATTACTTGTTTGCAAGATCATAGGATATATAGCACATACCATTAGACTTAAAAGCAGAAATTGGACGTAGGTAAGTGTAGGTGGACAGCACTGATGTTACTCATTAGTCAATCTGTTCATAATACAAGCATTTTTTCAATAAAAGGAATATTCTCCTTTAATAAAACACTCAGCAAGCAGCAGCTCTACAATTTCCAGAGACAGGAGCTGCAACATGCAAAGTTTAGGTCACTAAATCTTTTTGATATTACTTATCTATTTCCCGGGAAAGAGAGGAAACACTAACAAGAGTGGGTAGCAAAGCCTCAGAGTGAGTGGTGTAGTTAGCAAAAGTGTAGTGACTAGGAAAGCTGAAATTAATTCTCACAGAGTAACACAGTGACCCCTGTTAAGCTATTTGTAGGGCCTCAGTGTCATGAGGAAGAAGAGAAGCAACAGGCTTTACAGGAAAGGAATAACAGAGAAGCAGGAAAGCTTTCTTTCCTTTGTATGAGATAACTCCTCAAGGGCTTATATTTTAGGGTTATCAGTAAAGAGATTGGGCGGGAGTACTGTTACAAGGACTTAAAAGGGGGCAAAAGAACTGTTTGTGATGAAAACAAGGATACTCCACTGCTATATGCAATTAAGGAGTATTAGCAAGTCATAATTTATCAATTATCAAGCATATTTGGGAACAAAAAATGAAATCTATAGGGTGGCCGATCATAAGTTGAAGGTGAAATGTGGTGGTTTTTTGCCAGGTTTGCATCTAGATGGGTGTCTGGGATGATTTTTTAAAAATATTTTATTTATTTATTTGATAGAGCACAAGCAGAGGGAGTGGCAGACAGAGAGGTAGGGAGAAGCAGGCTCTCTGCTAAGCAGGGAGCCTGATGTGGGACTCAATCCCAGAACCCTGAGATCACTACATGAGCCCAAATCAGACACTTAACCAACTGAGCCACCCAGAACCCCTGAGATGATTATAATTACATAGATATCAGATTCTAAAGTTGAAAGTCAAATCACTAATCTGAACTAGAACTACTTCCATTCTGCCAAAGAAGCATCCTATAGAATAGCTGTTCTCACAGTGTGGTCCCTGCACTAGCAGCATCAGCATCCCCTGGGAACTTGAGAGACATGCAGATTCTCAGGTCCCACTTTTATAATGATTGGATTTACATTTATTTTTTAAATCAAATGGGAAATAAAAAGAGGAGTTACAAAATGAAAAGATAGGAATAGTAGCTTTTATATTTAATTATGTAGTTAGCTTTACTGGAGTTCTTCATTTCTTTGTAAGTTTTCAAGTTCCTTTCATTTTTTTTTTAAGATTTTACTTATTTACTTGACAGACAGAGATCACAGGCAGGCAGAGAGGCAGGCAGAGAGAGAGGAGGGGAAGCAGGCTCCCCACTGAGCAGAGAGCCTGATGCAGGGCTCGATCCCAGAACCCTGAGATCATGACCTGAACCAAAGGCAGAGGCTTTAACCCACTGAGCCACCCAGGTGCCCCAAGTTCCTTTAATTTTTACTGAAGGATTTCTTTTAGCATTTCTTGGAGACCCAGTCTAGTAGCAATAAACTTCCTCAGCTTCTGTTTGTCTAAGAATATCTTAGTTTCTCCTACATTTTAAAGGACAGATTTGACAGAGGATTCTTAGTTTAGACAGTTCTTTTCTTTTCTCTTCTCTTCTTTTCTCTTTCTTTCTTTCCTTTTTTTTTTTTTTTTTTCCCTTTCAGCACTTTAGCAATACCATCTCCATTCCTCGCTGGCCTCCATGGTTTCTGATGAGAAATTTGCTGCATTGAGGACTGCTTGCCTATGAAAAGTCTGTCATGTGGTTTGGAATAGTCTTTGTCTTTGACTTTGTCTTTCAACAGTTGGATTATAATGTGTCTCAGTGTAGCAGTCTTTACATTCATCCTTCTGTAATTTGTCCAGATTCTTGAATATGTGGCTTGATATATTTTATTTTTGGTCAATATTTCTTCAAATGTTCTTTCTGCCCCTTTCCTCTCTTCTTCTAGAGTTCCTTTAGTGGTATAAGCAATGGTGTCCCATAAGTCTCTTAAGTTCTGTTTCTTTTGCTTCATTCTTTTTCTTTTTCTGCTCCTCACACTGGGAGTTGTTTTTTGTTTTTTGTTTGTTTGTTTGTTTCTTTGTTTTTAAGCTTTCAACAACATATTCATTTGTGGATGAAGAAATCTAGGGGAATTTGTGAATTCCTTGTACTATTTCATGGTAACCATCATTTCATGCCACAGAATATGTCATTTGTGTAGTATCTTATTTCTCCACTATGTGTTCTGTGTAATTTGATTTTCCAGGTGCCTAAAGGTCACTACCTTGTTATGAAAAATTGAAATAATTAAGTTTGGGTTTTTTTTATTTATTCAGATTTTTCATTTTTTAGATTTCACATATAAATAAAATGTAAATGAAATCATGTGGTATTCATTATTCACTGTCTCACTTATTTCACTTAGCATAATACCCTCTAGGTCCATCCACATTGGTGTAAATGGCAAGATCTCATTCTTTTCCATGGCTGAGAGGTATTCCACTGTGCATACATATAAATGTGTGTGTGTGTGTGTGTGTGTGTGTGTGTGTATGCCACCTATTTTTTATCTTCATCTATCAGTGTACACTTGGATTGCTTCCATGTCTTAGCTGTTGTAAATAATGATGCAATAAGCATTGAGGTGCATTTATCTTTCCAAATTGGTGTTTTTGTTTTCTTTGGGTAAATACCAGCAGTAGAATTATTGGATCATTTGGCATTTCTATTTTTGTTTTTTTGAGGAAACTCCATACTGTTTCCACAGTGGCTACATCAATTTACATTCCCACCAACAGAGCATAAGGGTTCCTTTTTCTCCACATTCTTACCCACACTTGTTATTTCTTATCTTTTTTATGTTAACTGTTCTATTAGATATAAAGTGATATCTCATTGTGATTTTATTTGCATTTCCCTGATGATTAGTGATGTTGAGCATCTTTTCATGTATCTGTTGGCCATCTGTTTGTTATCTTTGGGGAAATGTCTATGCATTCTGCCCATTTTTAAATTTTGGATTGTTTGTGAGTTTTTTGATGTTGAGTTGTATAAGTTGTCTTTATTTTGGCTATTAACCCCTTATCACATATATCATTTACAAATATCTTCTCCCATTTAGTGGATTGCCTGTTCATTTTGTTGATGGTTTCTTCACTGTAAAAGTTTTTATTTTGATATAGTTTCATATTTTTTTTCTATTTTCCTTGTCTGAGAAAAATGTTTTGCAGTTGATGATAAAAAAAATTACTGCTTTTGTTTCCTAGAATTTTTATAGTTTCAGATCTCATTTAGGTCTTTAATCCATTTTGAGTTTATTTTTCTGTATTGTGTGAGAAAGTGGTCCAGTTTTATTCTTTTGCATATGGTTGTTCAGTTTTCCTAATACCATTTATTGATGAGACTGTCTTTTCACCACTGTATATTCCTTGCCTCCTTTGTCACGGATTAACTGACCATTTGTACATGGGTTTATTTCTGAGCTCTCTATTCTTTTCCATTGATCTATGTGTCCATTTTTTGTGCCAATACCATACTGTTTTGATTACCCCAGCTTTGTAGTATATCTTGAAATCTAGAATTGTGATATCTCCAGTTTTATTCTTCTTTCTCAAGATTACTCGTACTATTCGAGTCATTTGTGGTTCCACATCAATTTTATTATTGTTTGTTCTATCTCTGTGAAAAATGTTTTTGGTATTTTGATAGGGTTTGCAATGAATCTGTAGATTGCTTTGGGTAGTATGAAAATTTTATTATTAATTAATTAATAATAATATTATTATTAATATTATTAATATTAATTCTCCCAATCAATGAGCATGGAATTACCTTTCCAGTTATTTGTGTCTTCTTTAATTTCTTACATCAGTGTTTGTAGTTTTCAGAATGCAGCTCTTTCACCTCATTGGTTAAGTTTATTCCTAGGTATTTTATTCTTTTTGGTACAGCTGAGTTGTATTCTTAATTTCTCCTTCTGTTACTTTGTTGTTAGTGTGTAGAAACACAACCAATTTCTGTGTATTAATGTTGTGTCCTGGAACTCTACTGAATTCACTTATTATTTCTGATAGTCATTTGATGGAGTCTTTAAGATTTTCTATGTATAGTAACATGTCATTGGCAAATAGTGACAATTTAAGTTCATTCTTACTGATATGGATGTCTTTTATTTCTTTTTCTTATCTGATTGCTATGGCTAGGATTACCATACTATATTGAATAAAACTGACAAGAACTGACATAGTTGTCTTGCTTCTGATCTTAGAGGAGAAGCTGTCAGTTTTTTATGAGTATGATGTTAGCTTTTAGTTTTTCACATACCAATCTTCATTATGTTGAATGAAGTATGTTCCCTCTAAATTCTTGTTGTTGAGAGTTTTTATTATAAACATTAATTTAATTTTGTCAAATGATTTTTCAGCATCTATTGAGATGATCATATGACTTCCATTATTGTTTTATTAACATTATATGTCATGTTGATTTAATGAATCTGAATTTCAGATCTGAAACTAATGAATATTGAAATATCCTTGCTTCCCCAGAATAAATCCCACTTGGTCATGATGAATGATTTTATTACTGTTTTGTTGAATGTGGTTTGCTAATGTTTTGTTGAGGATTTTGCATCAGTGTTCATCAGGGATATTGGCCTGTATTTTCCTTTTTTGTAGTGTCTTTGTCTGGTTTTGGTTTCAAGGTAATGCTAGCCTAATAGAATGTAAATAGAAACATTTTTCCTCTTCTATTTTTTGGAATAGCTTGAGGAGAACAGATATTAACTCTTACTCAAATGTTTGATAAAATTCACCTGTGAATACCTCTGGTTCTAGTATTCTGTGTGTTTGGAGTCTTTTGATTACCAGTTCAATTCCATGACTAGTGATTGTTCAGATTTTCCATCTCTTCTGGATTCAGTTTTGGAAGATTATATGTTTATAGGAATTTGTCCATTTTTTTCTTGGCTTTATAATATTTTGGTATATAATTTTCATAGTATTCTCTTACAGTCTTTTATGTTTCTGTGGTTTCAACTCTTCTTTTTTGTTTCTGACTTTATTTATTTGGCTCTTCTCTTTTTTTTCCTTTATGAGCCTGGCTAAATCTTTAATTTTCTTCATTTTTTAGAAGAACCAGCTCGTAGTTTCATTGATCTTTTCTATTGTTTTTAGTCTCTATTTCATTTCTATCTTTATTATTTCCTTCTTTGTACTCACGGTGGGTTTTGTTTTTTCTTCTTTTTCTAGTTCCTTTTAATATAAGGTTATGTTGTTTATTTGAGATTTTTCTTATTTCTTGGTGTAGGCATGTATTGCTCTAAATTTCCCTTTTAGAACTGCTTTTGCTGTACCCCAAATATTTAGTGTTATATTTTCATTTTCATTTGTCTCAATGTATTTTTTTTATTTCTTTTTTGATTTCTTTGTTGACCCATTCATTATTTAGTAGCATGTTGTTTAACCTTTACAATTTTGTAGTGTTTTTTCTTATGATTCATTTCGGGTTTCATACTATTGTCATTAGAAAAGATACTTGATATTTCAGGTTTCTTAAATTTATTGAGATTTGTTTTGTGACCTAACATGTCATCTATCTGTGGGAGTGTTTCATGGGCACTTGAAAAGAATGTGTATTCTGTTGTTTTTATATGGAATGGTCTATATATATCTATCATGTCCATCTGTCAAATGTATCATGCAAAAACACTCCTTATTGATTTTCTGCCTAATCTATCCATTGTTGTAAGTGGAGAGTTAAAGTCCCCTAATGTTACATTACTGTCATTTTCTTCTTTTATGTTTGTTAATATTTTTTATATATATTTTTAGGTACTCTGATGTTGGGTGCATAGTTATTGGCAATCCTCTTGTTAGACTGATCTTTATATCATTATGCAATACCTTTCTTGGTCTCTTGCTACAGTCTTTGTTTTAAAGTACTCTTTTTCTGACATAAATACTGCCATGCTGGCTTTTTTTTTCCACTTCCATTTGCATGGACTATCTTTTTTTTTTTTTTTTTAAGATTTCATTCATTTATTTGACAGACAGAGATCACAAGCAGGCAGAGAGGCAGGCAGAGAGAGAGGAGGAAGCAGGCTCCCCGCCAAGCAGAGAGCCCGATGAGGAGCTCGATCCCAGGACCCTGAGATCATGACCTGAGCCGAAGGCAGAGACTCAACCCACTGAGCCACCCAGGCACCCCATGGGCTATCTTTTTCCATCCCTTCACTTTCAGTCTGTATGTGTCTTTAGGTCTGAAGGGAGTCTCTTGTAGGAAGCGTACTGATGGGCCTTTCTATTCAGTCACCCGATGTCTTTGGATTGGGGCACTTAGACCATTTACATTTAAGGTAATTATTGATAGATACTATTTATTGCCATTTTGTTAATTGTTTGTTATTGTTTTTGTAGTTCATCTCTTTTCCTTTATTCTTCTCTAGCTCTCTTTCATGGTAATTGATAACTTTCTGTAGTGTTATGTTCAGCTTTCTCTTTATTTTTTGTGTATATGTTATGGGTTTTAGGTTTGGGGTTATCATGAGGCTCATGTATAATATCCTAAGTATAGCAGTCTATATTTAGTTGATGATCATCTCAGTTTGAGCACATTCTAAAAGAACTTCTGTTTTCCTTTCCCTTGATTATTTTATATATTATGATCATAGTTTACATCTTTTTATTCATAACTTTTTTTTGTCTAATTATGGCCTTTTCCTTTTCACTTAAAGAAGTCTGTTTAACATTTCTCATAGGCTGGCTTAGTAGTAATGGATTCTTTTAACTTTTGTTTGTTTGTTTGGTAAACTCTTTATCTCTTCTTCAATTCTGAATGATAAGCTTGCCTGGGAAAGTAATAATGGTTGTAGGTTTTTTTTCTTTTCTCGTTTTTTTCTCTTTTTTCTTCTGTGATTTTATTTAAATTCAAGTTAGTTAATACAGTGTAGTATTGGTTTCAGCAGTAGAATTTAGTGCTTCATCACTTACATATAACACCTAGTGCTCGTCACAAGAAGTGCCTTCCTTCCTTAATGCCCATCAGCCATTTAGACCATCCTCCCACCCACATGCCTTCCAGCAACCCTCAGTTCGTTCTTGATACTAAAGAGTCTTATGGTTTGCTTCCCTCTCTATCTTATTTTATTTTTCCTTTGTTTCCCTATGTTCATCTATTTTGTTTTTTTTTAAATTCCACATATGAGTGAAATCATATGGCATTTGACTTTCTCTGACAGAATTATTTCACTTAGCATAATACACTCTAATTATATCCATGTCATTGCAAATGGGAAAATGGGAAGATTTCATTCTTTTTGATGGCTGAGTAATAGTCTACTGTGTGTGTGTGTGTGTGTGTGTGTACACATTATTTTCTTCATCTTTTCATCAACAATGAACATTTGGGCTCTTTCCATTACCTGGATATTATTGATAGTGATGCTATAAACATTAGGATGCACATGGCCCTTTCAATCACTACGATCTTATCCTTTCTTTTTTTTTTTTTTAATTTTTGATCTTATCCTTTCAATAAATACCTAGTAGTGCAATTGCTGGGTCATAGGGTAGTTCTATTTTTAAATTTTTGAGGAACCTCCATATTGTTTTCCAGAGTGGCTGCCCCAGTTTGCATTCCCACCAACAGGGGAAGGGTTCCCCTTTCTCCACAAGTTATCAATGTCTGTTGTTTCCTGAGTTGTTAATTTTGGCCATTCTTGTAGGTGTGAGTATTTAATTGTGTTTTTGACTTGTACTTCTGTGATGATGAGTGATGTTGAGCATTTTTTCATATATGTTAGCCATTTGTATGTCTTCTTTGGGAAAATTTCTGTTCATGTCTTTTGCCCATTTCTTAACTAGATTGTTTATCTCTTGGGTGTTGAGTTTGATAAGTTTTTTTACAGAATTTGGATAATAGCTCCTTATCCAGTATTATCATTTGCAAATATCCTCTTCTAATCTAAAGGCTGCCTTTTCCTTCCTGTAGAAGGTTTTTATTTTGAAGAAGTTCCAATTGCTCATTTTTGCTTTTGTTTCCCCTGCCTCCAGCAACATGTCTAGTAACAAATAGTTACGGCTGAGGTCAAAGAGGTTGTTGCCTGTGTTCTCCCCTAGGATTTGGATGGTTTCCTGTCTCACATTTAGGTCTTTCGTGAGCTTGAGCCCCACATTGGGTGTAGGGATTACTAAAAAAAATAAACTTAAAAAAAACAACACCTCTTTTTTTTAACCAATCAAGTAAAGTTAATAGCATAGATATGAATTTAATGCCATTATATTACCCATAAAGTTGTTGATTCTGGAGATTTTCCCTGTCCCTTTCTAGTCTTCATTTGTCTTGGAAACTCTTTGTTTCCTATTCTGAATGACAGCCTTGCTGGATAAAGTATTCTTGGTTGTGTATTTTTCCCATTCAACATGTTGAGTATATCATGCCACTCTTTTCTGGCCTGCTAAATTTTTGTGGACAGGTATTCTGTTAACCTGATGTGTCTACCCTCATAGGGTAAGGACCTACTTGCTTTTAGAATTCTCTCTTTATCTTTGTATTTTTCAATTTCACTATGATATGTCTTGGTGTTGACCTTTTTTTGTTGATTTTGAAGGGAATTCTCTGTGCTTCTTACACTTGGGTACCTTTTTCCTTCCCCAATTTAAAGAAGTTCTCAGTTATAATTTATTCAAAATAAATCTTTTCCTCCTTTTCCCCACTCTTCTTCTTCTGGGACTCCTATGATATGAATATTATTGCACTTTATGAAATTGCTGAGTTCCCTAATCCATATTCATGATCTAATAGTTTTCTTTCTCTCTTCTTTTCAGCTTATTTTCCATAATTTTATCTCCTGAATCCTATTTGTTCCTGTTTCTTGCATCCTCATGGTGATTACCTCAAGTCAGTTTTGCATCTCAGTTGTAGCATTTTTAATTTGGTCTGACTAGTTCATCCTGAACCTGTAAGTCCCTATCCTTCCCTAGGTTAAGGAAACTTTCAGCACTTAGTTCTTCAAATAAATTTCTGCCCCTTTCTCTCTTTTCTCCTTCTGAGACCCCTATAATGCAAATGTTTCTTTTCTTGTTGTTGTCCAAGAGGTCCCTTAACCTATCCTAAGTTAAATTTCTTTTTCTTTTTGCTTTTCAGTTTGGGTGCTTCCCAGTACCCTATCTTCCAGATCACTGATTCATTCTTCTGCATCCATTAGTCTATCGATTCCTTCCAATGTATTTTTTTAAAATTTACTTATTTGACAGAGAGTGGAAGAGCACAAGCAGGCAGTACAGCAGAGAGAGGAGAAGCAGGCTCCCCACTGAGCAGGGAGCCTGATGTGGGCCTCGATCCCAGGACCTTGGTCATGACCCAAGCTGAAGGCAGTTGCTTAACCAACTGAGCCACCCAGGTGCCCCTCTAATGTATTTTATTTTAATTTCATTTATTTTATTCTTCAACTCTGACTGGTTCTTGTTTATATTTTCTATCTCTTTAGTGAAGTTGAGTTCTTTCACTCTTCTCTCCAGTCTGGTGAACATTTTACAATGATTTTACATCATTGCTTTAAACTCTTTGTAGTCTTGTTGCTTATCTCCATTCTTTTTTCTTTTTTTTCCCTCAAATTTTGTTTTATTCTCTCATTTATTCTCTCATATTCCTCTTTTCCCCCATTTTGCTTGACTTTCTGTGTTTGTTTTTATGAATTAGGTGGAACAGTAACTTCTTCTAAACTTGAAACAATGGTCTTATGTATGGTCAACCCTTGTGAAGGCTGTGTGTACATGGTGACTTTCTCTGGCTGGCTAGAATTGTGGGTGGCATGGGTTATAGGGCACTCTGACCTGGAACTGCCCTGGTGAGATGGCTAAAGCTGAAGTGTGCATCAGCCAGGAAAATCCTGTGGCTCTCCATGCAGAAGATGTCCTGGAAAGACAGCCAAAGTAAGTAGAAGCTGGGAGTTTCCAGGGTTCTATGTGCAGAGGGGATCAGGAAGTTCTGCTGAAGTTGAAGTGGGTATAATCTGGGATGTTCTGGGACTCTCTACACAGATGGTGTCCTTGCAGGTGGCTGGAGGCAAGGTTGGGCACAAGCTGAGGGGTCCTGGGGGCTCTGAGCAGGGATCACCCTGGCAGGACAATTGTAGCTGAAGTGGGCATAATCTGGGGCAATTCCAGGGCTCTCGGCACAGAGGATGCCCTGGAAGGACAGGTAAAGCTGAAGTACATGCTGGTTGGAATGTCCTGGGATTCTCACAAAGAGGGGAGAAGGACGGGACAGCTGAAGCTGAGGAAGGAGCAAGTGGGAATGTCCTCCGGCGGGGGTGTCTGGAGCCAAGGAAGGCAGGGGCCAGAGGTTCCCATGGCACTCTGTGTAGGGGACATCCTGGTAGTGTGTGGCTAATAACCAAAGCAGGCATCAGCTGGGAAGTCCTGAAGCACTCTTCACTAGAGGTGCTCTAGCAAGCCATTTGGAGCCAAAGTGGTACAGGAACTAGAATGTTCCAGGACACTTTGGTTTGCATCAATTTAGCATGGCAGCTAGGAGCTGTAGTGAGTGCTGACCGTGGGTTTCTTAGTGTACACCACTTTGAGACTGTGTTGGTGGAATGTCTGGGGCTGGTATGTTCTAGAGTCCTAGGACTTACTGATGTGGTATGCCAATTAGGCTGCTCAGATTCTGCTCAAGTCCAAGCCATCAAGATGGAGAGTGAACAGAAATCATGGTACTTGCCAGCCCTTCTGACTTAGAGTTCCAGGAGCTCCTCCACTGTTTGGCAAAGTTCTAGGGCTAGTTAATTTATATTCTAGTTATTGTTTAGAACTGAGGCTTTATTCCCCCCTGTGCTCCAGGGCAGACAAATCTGCTTAGGGTTCATCAGTACTGTCCCTCCCTACTGCAGTTCATTGCACCGGGGGGAGAGTGGGTGGGTGTGTAAGTTCTCTTTGTTACAGTGTCCATTTTTCTGGCGTTTGTCTTTTGTTGTGCAGAATCTGTCCAGTCAGCCTTCAGTTCTTCTTCAGGAGGAATTTCTCTGTAAATAGGTATAGATTTGGTGTGTCAATGGAGGAGATGAGTTCAGGATCTACCTAAGTTGCCAGAACTCTCCTAGTCTGACTAGGAGACTGACTTATCTTCAAGTTTGCTGATTCTTTTTTCTGTCTGTTCAAATCTGCTGCTGAAACCCTCTAGTTAGTTTTTCATGTTAGTAATTATACTTCTCAGCTCAAAGATTTTTGGATGGTTCCTATTTATAATTTCTGTCTCTTCAGTGATAACTTCTATGTATTTGTACATTGCTCCCCTGGATTCCATTAACTCTTTGTGGCTTCCTTTAGTTCTTTGAATACATTTAAAACAGTTGCCTTAAAGTCTTTGTCTATCAAGAGTATTGTCTCTGCTTCCATAGGGACCTATCTCCTTTTGAGCAAATCCTATTTGTGACTCTAGATTGACCTGTCTCTCCAGATTTCAAGGTGTCAGTTTTCCTTGGGATCTCAGTTCTTTGCAAAGTTGTTGGTTTTCAGTTTGCTGACATGTTTTTGTTGTTTGTAAGCCTAAATATGATGACTTCTAAGCAATTTGCATGTTGGAGCTAAAACTAAAAGTTTCTTCCCATCCTATTCTGTTCCTTTTCATTCCTTTCATTTTTCATTTCTGTTTTCTTTTCCCTGTCGTCATTTTGGTAACTTGAAAATATTTTGATATTTTGATATAATGATTTTGAGTAAATCTATCTGTAGTATTTTTTTTATTTCTTGCTCAAGTTATTCAATTATATATATTAACATATGTAATGCACAATACCCATATTTTCTAGTTTCCTAGTTTCTGTGTTTGATGTTTTGACATCTTGGGGCTTTGTTGATTCTAGATGGACTGCCCTCTCCAAGTCTTGCTAATTCCTAAAGAAAGCAAATGATTCACCTGCAAATGTGCCTTTCATATGCAAACTAATCAATCCAGAGCCAAACCTCCCATTACCTCCTTTATCTAATTCTTATACTTTTATAGTCCAGACTTAGACTTCTTTGCCTTGCTTTTCCCA
>ML112241.1:12552-23083 GCA_003697995.1 Taxidea taxus jeffersonii | reverse complement strand
ATGTCTTTTAAAAAAATAAAAATAAATAAAAATGCATTTTTATTTTTAACCCAGAAATAAGAACACACGCAGACATGACACCAATTCGTTCCTCTGAAAACTTGTACTTAAAAGGGAAAAAGAAAGCATATTTTAACTCTGCCTATAAGAAACTATAATTAACTGATAAAGTTAATTGATACCCAGTGGATAAGGAAAATTCTTCTTACAGGTCAACTAATAAATGTAGAAAGAACAACAGAATTAGAAATCCACCATTCTGCAGTCCCCAAGGAAATAACTGAAAAAGCATGGATAGATACTGAAGTGATTAAAAAGTTGCTGAAGAAAAGGATATTCCAATGGTACCAAACTACCCCACAGATTATTTGAAAACTACAAAAAGAAAAAAGCACCTTTAAAAAAGAAACAGCTGGCTATTACCATATTAACCAAGTGATCAATACAGTAAAACTTGTAAGAGAAAAACCTGACCTTATACCTGATGCAAGAGACTATGATACAATATGAAGAATATAGTACCACTTTTATGTTCCTGCCAAAGTGCTTAATCTAATATAACCCTTTACAACTAATTCCAGTTTACAGAAAATAAAGGCACAGGGAAAAAAGTTTAATGACACTACAAGGAAACAATAAAAGAAATCCCAAAATATAAGACTTTCTAGGGGCACCTGGGTGGCTCAGTGGGTTAAGGCCTCTACCTTCAGCTTAGGTCATGATCCCGGAGTCCTGGGATCAAACCCCGCATCGGGCTGCCTGCCTCTCTGCCTACTTGTGATCTCTGTCTGTCAAATAAATAAATAAAATCTTAAAAAAAAAAAAAAAAGACTTTCTAAACTACCTAGTCTCTTCAAAAAGTCAGTGCAATAGAGAAGAAGGTAGAGATTCTAACTATATGTACCGTTGAACCTTAACTAGATCATGGTTTAGAAGCCAAAAATAGCTAAAGACATGTCTCAGGGATAGGATAATAGGAAAAAAATTCTAAATATGAACTAGGTACTTACATGATACTGGAAAATTTCCATTAATTTATGTAAGCGTGATAATTTGAAGAATATCTAATTCTTGGGAGATACTTGAAGTTTTTTTTTCTTAAGTAGGCTCCACACCCAGCATGCAGCTCAACTTGGGGCTCAAACTCACCACCCTAAGATCAAGACTTGAGCTGAGGAGCACCTGAGCAACTCAGTCGGTTAAGCTTCTAACTCTTGATTTTGGCTCAGGTCATATCTCAGGGTTGTGAGATCCATCCTCAACAGGCTCAGCTCTCAGAGGGGGTGTCTGCTTAGTCTGCTTCTTTCCTTCCCCCTTTCCATACCTCCCCACCCATTCCCTCTGAAATGATTAAATAATCTAAGACAAAAACAAAAACAAAAAACACCATTAAACCTGAGCTGAGATCAAGAGTCGGACACCTAACAACTGAGCTACCCAGGTACCCCAGTTGCTTGAAGTTTTTAGAAGTAAAGACTCAAAAGAGACTTGGGGTTCCTGGCTGGCTCTGTTGGTAGAACATGTAACTCTAGATCTCAGGGTCATGAGTTCAAAACCCATGCTGGACTTGGAGATCTAACTTAAAAAAAGAGGGGGTTATCGATTGGGTGGCTCAGAGGGTTAAGCCTCTGCTTTCGGCTCAGGTCATGATCTCAGAGTCCTGGGATAGAGCCCCGAATAGGGCTCTCTGCTCAGCGGGAAGCCTGATTCCCCTTTCCTCTCTGCCTACTTGTGATTTCTCTCTGTGTGTAAATAAAATCTTTTAAAACAAAAAAAAAACAAAAAAAACCTCCCAAAACTCACTTTTTAAATGCTCTAGCAAAAAAAGAAAAACCAGTAGAAAACACATACATATACAGAGACATATAAAAATACTGTTGATTTCTTCACTAACATGAAAACAAATTTAAAAATGGGTTATAAAGCTGTTTGTAGCATAGTTCTATCTTGAAAACCATTCCCGGATATTTATAATACACATCTGTATACAGAGGCTATACAGGAAGAAAAAGCATGTCAACAGTGGTTTTAAAATTCATTGGTAGAATTTAGATTTTCATTTTTTTCTTTTTGCTTGTCTGTATTTCCTACCTCTTCTATAATGAATATGTACTGCTTATAGAACAAATGCCTACTAAATTTAGAAACAGATATCAAGAATTTGAAAATAATTCTTCATTCTACTTCTAAAGACCCAGAATAAGAGAAAAATCAGATCTGAATAATATACTAGGATGTTCATCACAGAATTTTTCCTAATGGTAAAAATCTGAAAGTTCAAAACTAGGGAAATATTAAAAAATAGGGAAATCACTAATAAAATTGCGCTAGGTACAAAACAATACAATTATAATCATTCAAAATTGGCTTAAAAACTTTATTTTTTTTTTAAAGATTTTATTTATTTGACAGAGAGAGAGATCATAAGTAGGCAGAGAGGCAGGCAGAGATGGGGGGGAAGTAGGCTCCCTGCTGAGCAGAGAACCCGATTTGGGGCTTGATCCCACGACCCTGAGATCATGACCTGAGCTGAAGGCAGAGGCTTAATCCACTGAGCTACCCAGGTGCCCCTGGCTTAAAAAAATTTAATGACACAGGAAATACACAGAAAATGTCAATTTTTTTTAAAGGAAAAATTACTAATTACAAGAGGAAAAAAATAGTAATGACACACTAGAGAAACTGGATAATACCTTATCATGGTGATAAACTCTGACATCATCTGCCTCCAGATGTGACCACCCTGAATTATCTACTTGTCTAGTATTCCATCCAAAAACACACAAACTACTGGGGTGCCTGGGTGGCTCAGTCAGTTAAGCTTCTGACTTTGGCTCAGGTAGTGATCTAGGCAGGCTAGCCCTGTGCTCAGCAGGGAGTCTGCTTTTCCCTTTTCCTTTCTTTGCCCCTACCCCTGCCTGTGCTCTCTCAAATAAACAAATAAAAATCTTTTTTAAAAATATATAAACTACCTACAGGTGATGGGGATAAAGGAGTGTACTTGCATTATGTTGTACACCTGAAACTGTACGTTAACTAATTGGAATGTAAATGTAAAAGAACAACTGAAGGCAGATACAAAACTATATTTAATACTTTACCAAGTCTATAGGAATACTGATTCTAATCTATCTGCAAATAATCAAAACTGATTATGTGAATGTCAAAAAATATCAAAACTTACTGAAGAGCAAACATAATCACAGTAATTTATTTTTCCACATCATACAATATTGCTTTTCAATATTCAAGTATTACTCAAAAAATATTACAACATATGATTAGTATCTTCGTCTACTATTTTCTAAAAGATTTTACTTATTAATTTGACAGAGAGAGAGAGAGCACAAGTAGGAGGAGAGGGAGGCAGAGGGAAAGGGGAAAGCAAGCTCCCAGGTGAGCAGAGAGCCCAATGCTCCCATCCCCAATGGGATCTTGGCTTGATCCCAGGACCTCCATTCCAGGGTCCTGAGACCATGACCTGAAGCTAAGGCAGAGCCTTAACCCAATGAGCCACCCAGGTGTCCCTTCTCTACTGTTTCAAAGACAGAAATTATTCTATCTCTATGTTTAATTTGCAATAGAAAATGATGGTAAGGAGGGAAAGGTAATTTCTAAGGTTTATCAAAACTCAGTTTTTCCTGTATTAAACACTACTTCAAGTATTCCACCACATTCACATGGTTAAAAATATTAACAATCTATTAATAAATATAGGGAATCAATGGCTTTCTTCCACTTTAGCAATAAACATATAGAAATGGAAACAGGTAAAAAAAATCTTGTTCACATCAGTAACAAAACCGTAAAACACTTAAGAATAAATTTAACAAAAAAGGAACAGATCTACCTGAAAATAAATCAGAATAAGTGGGAAAACATACTATGACAATGGGTAAGACAATGTGACACTACTGTCAATTTTCTGAAATACATAAATGCAATTCTGACTAGAATTCTAAAGAAAGCATTTTTCTGTGGGTATGTGTGTTAAGACTATATGACAGAATAGCTAAATATAAAAAGGAATTGTATTTGTTGTATGGGGCAGAGAAAGACTTGCCTTATCAAATTATCAATATATACTATAAAGTTGTTGATAATCAGATCTAAATAGTACTAGCATAAGAATACACAAATAGATCAGCAGAATAATAGAAATTGGTTGATTATGAAAATAGAGTTCCATTATATGAGAATATAGTATATGGCAAAGGTGGTCATTCAATTCAGTAGAATAAATTATTTAATAAACTATTCTAGCACAATTGACTATCTATTTGAAAGAAAATAAAATCGGCACTCCCAATCCTACACAAAAAAATTCCAGGCTAACTGAAGATGTAATAAAACAGAGAGTAAGAGTTTGAAAAAAAAAATCTAAGAGACTGCCACAAACCCAGGAATATAAAATATAAACATACACTGTATACAAAATTTTAAAACTTTTAGAACAACAAAAGAACAAAGCCAACAATAAAAAAATGCTCAAAATTGTTAGTCTGGGAATCATAAATTAAAGTACTAATATATTCTTTGATATAGCAATTCCACTCCTGGAAAACTATTTCATAATAAAACTGCCATAACATAAGGAGATAATACATACACACACACACACAACGTATATTCTTAGAAATATTTATTACAGAATGGTTTGTAGTATTGCAAAAACCAGAGACTAAATGAAGGCTGATCAATTAGAAAATGGTGGAATAAAGTATGGCACAGCCACACTATGGAATATTATGAAACCATTCAAAGGAATAACTGCTATTCTGAGTTGGAGGGCTTTCTAAGAGATAGTCCTGTAGGAGAATAGGTGAGGAAAGTGTGCCTATGATTCTATTTTGGAAAACAAGACCAAAAGAGTCCCTTTACATAAATGGACATAGATGTACACATATATAAGTGTATAAAAATATGGAGGGCTACCTGCTAGGTGGTTACATGGCTCTGGAAAGAAGGGAAGGAAGCGGGAACAAGCAAAAATAAATATATAAGTAAAATAAAAGACTGTCTTTAAAAATAAATGTGATTATGTATACTATGAAAATTTAAGTTAATTAATATGAAATTATATGTCTGACATTTCAAATTAGACACTTTCAGATAGGGATAGTGACTGATGAATTCAAATTCAAAGAAAAGATGCTCATGACACAAAATTGCAGAACTTTATATTTATTCACTGAAAGTACTAGGAATGAAGGAGGGGGATTAAAATGTAACAACATCATGTTCTTTCCTAAAGTTTAAAGAAAAACAATGATGTCTTTATAGGTCAATGAAACAAGGCTACAGTAGAAGCTTTCTTAACCAACTATTGCAACCACTGGATTAACTGATGCTCTTGATTCTCTCTGTAAAATATACTAACCAATGCTCATTGTATGCTGAATATGAGGGGCTGACAGGTTCCTGTTCTGAATAATAATAACAGCAGCAGCTAACACTTTATGCTTACTATGTGTCTGTTACTCTCCTAACTGCTTTACATATATTATTATTCCTCACAACCCTATGAACTGCTCATTTTATAGATGAAGAAATGAAAGCAAAGACATGATAAATTACTTGCCCAAGTCACAAAGCTAATAAGTGTTAGAGCTGGGATTCATTTGAATCCTAGCTTCCATGTTCCTAACCAGTCAGCGTAATGCCACTATGAATGTCTGCTGACCAGCTGAAATGTATCCTTTCAGAACACTTTCAACAATCAGGTGATGTGTCTGCAAGCCAGTGTAAGTCATCTGTACTTGTTACTGTAATTATGTAATTTAGTTATACAGTACATAAAAAGAATTTTTCCAATGAAACTAAATTGACTACTCAGAAAAGTCTCAATAAAGGAAAGTCATCAAAAAATACTTCTGTCGGGAGAAGTTGGTTAAGCTCAGTTGGTTAAGCAGCTGCCTTCGGCTCAGGTCATGATCCCAGCATCCTGGGATCGAGTCCCACATCGGGCTCCTTGCTCGGCAGGGAGCCTGCTTCTCCCTCTGACTCTGTCTGCCTGTGCTCGCTCTCTCTCTCTCTCTAACAAATAAATAAATAAAATCTTTTTAAAAAATATCATCAACTTTAAAAAAAAATACTTCTGTCAAATTAAGCAGAGCTGCAAATGGACTGAGGAAAAAAAAGTAAATATCCAATATCAGCCCTCAGATAACTTAGCTTGTATTCCTCATGGAAGCTCAAAATGGATTACATTTATCGACAATGTATTATAGATATAGCTTATGGGAAGAAAAAAGTGGAGTACAATACAAATCCATGTTCTAATACTGAGATTGATGAAAAACAAATGTTTAGGTTAAAAATTTTTTAGTTTTGTGATCCCCACTTTAATATACTTTTTTGATTAACTGAACTACTACTGGTCCCAATCATTTTGGATAAGATGGCTTCTACTGTATTTTCTATAAAAATTCACAAGCTTTTATTAAGGTAGTGGAGCAAAATTCTGAGAAAAATCAAATCTGCTTTATTGCTAAACTACAACTTTCAAAAGTCAAACTGGAAGTTATTTTATGATTCTTACCCATCTTGTGTGGGTGGGTACTCGCATTCTTGTCCTTTGGGAAATACACCGTTAGGATACAGGTCACATATTGGAACTGAGGGAGGGTCTGTTTGAACTTTTGCTGTGAGATACAAATAAAACATTAACTTCTGTAGTTAAAAATAAAATTAAGCAGTTATCATTACATTTTTTTTCTCAGTTCCTAATGGCTGCTGTTCGTCCTAATTTTAAGGAACCTTCTTGCTATCATAGCCTTAAAATTAAAAACAGAAGATATTTCACCATGCTGGCCACACCTCCTCTCCGATTTACTGTTGCTTGGGAATAGAAATATTCAACTCCTTAGAATTCCATTATGTATTTAAATAGTATATGGCTTGGCAGAAACTACATTTCTAGTATTTTTGTCTTCATTTACTATACCAGAAATAGAACAGCATATAGAAGCTGATTTTCACAAATAAAAATCAAAAAGGAAACAAGTATGAAAGAAACCCTATAACAATGAGGTAAAAATATAAAGCTATTATGTATTATTAAGTGAAGAACTTATTTCAAAGGTATATTAGGTATATAAAAGTTAAGAGTATACATATCAAGTGCTAAAAGAATTTAGGTAGCTATATGCAAATTTCCAGATACTTAAATCCTACCATATAAAGAACTGCCTTTTAGTAATGAATGCTGTTCCCAAAAAATGCCAGGAAGTCTATTAATTTATGCAGTGATATTGGACACTTGATGCATTTCTGTAGCACTTCAACTACGGAGGTGAAATATGTGGTATTCTTTTGATTGTAACTGATCTTATGGATTTTCTGTGTCTTAAAGTTTAACACCATTTTGCTCTCTTTGTTCTGCAATGGGGGGAAAAAGAACTATGTAAGTAAAAGTATAACCATTTATTGAGTCACATCATTTACCCATGGAACCATGTTTTGGTTCCTTCTTTTAATTCAAACACTCAGTACCTCATGAGCACCAAATGTTTGTGATTTTATATTATGTTTAAAAGTGTTCTATGGGTGCATAAACTTGAGAAACACTTTAAGGTTCCTCCTAAGAGGAAACATTAGAATTTAAAATAAAAAAAGATCTTAGAGATCACCTACTTTTGCTTTACACTTAAATCCAGGAATCTCATAATACCCCTGACATATGGCAGTGTGCTCCCAACAATGCAGTCTATCTCTGAAGTGAAAATCCATTCATTTTGAAAGAACTCTATTAGAAAGCTCTTCCTACAATTCTCTCCCTGTTACTTTCATCTGTTGGTTCTAGCTTTATTCTTCACAGTTGAAAAAATTTTATTTTTAATTTCTACTGATTCCTTCCTCTGTATGATGAGAAACCACCTTAAGGGATATGGTTCTTAACACTTTCACCTCTATTTGCGAACCCTGAAACTGTCAATGTTCCATTTAAGTTGGTATTAGAATTGACTTAAATTAATGGCCCAAATAAGGTATAATTAATATAAGGCTAACCTACTGATTCTAAAAATCCTACAGCTATTAAATAGTTACGACTCCCTGCTCTTTGGCTCACATTATACTAGCACTCAAAATCCTTAGATCCTATCACCCTGTACTAACTTTATATATGTCTATTAAATTTCAGCTTGTTAATACCTGCCTATTTCTGTTTTCCTGATCTTCTAAAATCTTGAGTTTTATCAACCAAAGTACTATCGCATCTCCCTCAGCTTTATCTCAGCTACAATTCTGATAAAGATGCCTTTTATATGTCCATAAATTATTAACCCAGAATAAAAAACTCAAAAAGATCATTAGAGAAAAAAATTTATAATCAACATATGAGAGCTGAAGTCTAGCCTTAACCACTTATTAACTGTGACTTGGACAAACAGCTAGATGTGCCAAGCCTCAGTTTCCTCATCTACAAAATGAAGAACCAGGTGAAATGCTGGATAACCTTTGAAAACTATAATATACTATGTCCAAGGTATTATCTAATACTATGCATAAAAATCTGTACTGCAGTTATCATTAACTATCACTTATAATTCTCTCACTTTAGAGATGAGGAAAATGAGGGCAGTAAACAGTCAATAACTACATTATTTGGTGTATTCCACAAGTGATTTATGACAGCCTACAAGGATATATAAAATACACAAATAAGAGACAGTAAATTAGAGAACAAAAATCAAAACATGGAAAGAACATAAAATAATACCTGAAATACTACCAATAGAAAACCACAGATTTGACTCTAAGCCCTCTAGGAGCCAATATTTTAAAAAAAAAAAAAGGCTTGGTTATTTGCATGGGTCATGTTTATGAGATAAAGCACATTAAGTACTCAGGAAAAGCACAATTATTCTTGATACCAAGACCAGACAAAAGACTGTCTCTTGAGAGTACTCATAAAGAAATAAAATGAAAAGTAAATTCAACATCCTCAGAGGAAGCACAATAAAAAATGATGGCATCATAATAAAACATCTGTCATGGAAGAATTTTACCAAGGGCAAATACAAAATAGCCCCTTACTTACCTTCATTAGGGAGTAATATAAGAGTATTGGGAGAAATAGTTCTCTCTCAAGCCATTCTCAGGTAATACCATGTCTCACGAGCACACTTTTAACAATTTTTGAATGGAAGGAATATGACATTACAATCCCTAGAAGATTCCTAAAAGATGGGTAATCTGTGCTCTTTAAGTACAGACTATGCTAGGGACAGAACTGACATCCTATGACTAGAAGGATCTGGAAATAGATGTCTGAATAAAAAGAAGGCTATCCCATCCTCATCTGGTGACACATCTGGAAAATTCCTGGTAGAGCCAAAAGCTTTCTTAAAAAACATTTAAGTATTTCTCTTAATGTAGATACAAAAATGAGTCAAGCCTCCAATATTCTGATTCATAAAATTTCAGCCTGAAAGATTTAAAGGAAGGTATAACCAGATACTCAGTGGTCTCTATACCCCAAAGGGCACCCAAGATTAGAACTTGCTCAACCCAACTTTTATTCCCCAAGACTATACAATCTCCCCTTGGTCTCCCTAAGAGAATATCAGGTCCCTGAAGAGGTTTGGTTTGCCATTTACAGAAACAAAACAAAAGCAGGATCATATTTTAAGTGAATACAAAATAGTACAATGTTATTAATAAAATTCAACCATATGCACAAATTTTAAATAATGGTACTTTTCATTAAATATTTACCAAGAATCTCATAATTTCAAAGCTGGCAGGTGAACGGCAAACTATGTTTATCCTATTATGCACAGTAGTATGACTTTATTCATCCCTGACAGAATTATTACTTGTATTATTCAAGTTTTAAATTACAAATTCATTCCTAAATTGAAACCAACTTATTATTAACATCCCCTAGCTCAATAAGGGAATAAGATAAAGAAAATGCCAACAGACTGTAAATGAAAAAAACAGTTGTGAGTTTCACTAAATTCCATCTCTAATAAGCCTAAATTTATTTCCTTGACACACAATGGGACCTTATGCAACTTCAATCCTATTCAGAACTGCTGGTTAATAGACACTTTTTATTTGTCAGGTAAGATCAACTTAAGACACTAACGTCCTCTCTTCTTCTTCTTCTTCTTCTTCTTCTTTCCAGCTGCTCCATCTCCATCCCCATCTCCATCTAGGAAAAAAGCATTTCAAGTACATATTTATTTGAACCTCATAAGTAGAGGAACAAAGCAAGCACAAGCAGACAAGTATGCACACACAAGGCATCTTAAACAGGATATAATAAAACTGACCCAATATTCTTAGAAAAGAATTATGAATACTGCTAATGTATAAGAATTTGACTTGTGTAACCAAAAGCACTAAAGAAACTTTTACTTCACTTACTCTAATTAAAGAACTGTTGAATAAGATACTCTTAAGAATAAAAAATGCATTAGCAGTCTTTTTCAAAAGCTAGGAAAAAGACCTAGTGTTAGTTTAATACCAATAATAATGACTGTGTGACTTTACCTAAAATAATCCTAGTTTGCTTACATAT
>ML112241.1:0-12152 GCA_003697995.1 Taxidea taxus jeffersonii | reverse complement strand
CTTTGTGGTTCAATACTTGTATTTCATGACCTCATGTGAGTCTCGAATCAATTTTATGAGGTAAAACAAAGGAATGTTTAAGGGAAATGCCCAAGATAATCCCAATTAGTAAATGGCAGAACCAGACCAAGAATATGTCACTTGATACTAATCTAGGGAGGAGTATTTGGGGTGTCATATTTTAAAATACCTTTTCTTGCATAGTTACTATTAGAGAAAAAGAGTTCTCCTTCTGGATCAAATTATATGAAAAAAATCAGAGGGCATATATACTTTTCCCAGATTCACAGTTCTCAGATTCTCAAAAGAACCTGATGCCCCAAATTGGGGATTATTAAGAACTATTTCAAAAAAGGGCTTGCAAGGGGCACCTGGATGACTCAATCGGTTAAGTATCCAACTCTTGATCACAGCTCGGGTCTTGATCTCAAGGTCATGAATTCAAGCCAAAGTTGACAAAAGAGCATCCAAAACAGCCAGTATCTGCCTGTCAGGGTTTTTTTTGTTTTGTTTTGTTTTTTTAAAGATTCTATTTATTTGAGAAAAGAGAGCACGAGTGGGGGAGAGACAGAGGGTGAAGGACAAGCAGACTCTTGACTGAGCATGGAGCCAGATGTGGGGATCAATCCCAGGACCCTGAGACCATGACCTGAACCGAAGTCAGATGCTTAACTGAGCCACCGAGTTGCTCCTGTCAGTTTTTTTTTTAAGATTTTTTAAATTTATTTGACAGAGATCCCAAGTAGGCAGAGAGGCAGGCAGAGAGAGAGGGAAGCAGACTCCCTGCTGAGCAGAGAGCCCCATGCGGGGCTCAATCCCAGGACCCTGAGACCATGACCTGAGCCAAAGGCAGAGGCTTTAACCCACTGAGCCACCAAGGCACCCCCACCCCTGGCAGTTTTTTTTTTTTTAGATTTTTATTTATTAATTTGACAGAGACCCAAGTAGGCAGAGAGGCAGGCAGAGAGAGAGGAGGAAGCAGGTTCCCCGCGGAGCAGAGAGCCGGATTCGGGGCTTGATCCCAGGACCCGGAGATCATGACCTGAGCCGAAAGCAGAGGCTTTATTTAACCCACTGAGCCACCCAGGCGCCCCCCTGGCAGTCTTTATAATTATCTTTTATGAAGTCCACACCATACTCCTGAAGTTGGAGAAAAGATCAAGAAAGCTATTATGGCCAAGATTAATGGTGACTTAAAACATTTTAAATAAAGCTATCAAAACTGACTGAAGTATCTGAATTTCTAAAAACACTGCTCAATAAATTTCATCATGAAGCACACCAACCTATCCACAAATCATACTGCTATGAAATAAGGATGACTAGGAAGCTGTGGCAGACAATTACAAGCTGACAATTTAGTAGTATGTTCACCATATAGCCTTTTAAATGTTTCACATTGTGCCAGTTAACTCATGGCTAGCATCAGCAATTTTAGATCCACACCCATAAAACAATGTCAAATGACTGCTTACATTTTCTGCTCAAAGAGCTCCTCCCTTTTTACTCCCAGATAAGCAGGAGCCATAAAAGAAATTTTCTCACTACTATATTCTATTATAATTATCACACAAAAGTGCAACCTTTTCTTTATTTTTGAAAAATGATTAGGGGCTTACTATGACCCTTACTTGTCTGTGAGCTCCTTAAAGATTACATACCATTTCCTAAATTAAGACACAGGGCTAACTAAGCATGTGATAAATACTCTATTCAACAAATGTTCTTATATTTTATCCTGTGTTGTTTTTTTTTTTCACCTAAATGATAAATAGGAAATAGCAATTTAGCAAAGACGGAGGTAACATGAGATAGGGCTTTAATGGACTGATAGGAAACTGCCAATATTTGATAATTTCTTACTTATGAAATTGCAATTTCTTTTATTGTTATTATTATTTTGAGAGAGAAGGAGAGAAAGAATCCCAAGCAGGCTCCACATTCAGCACAGAGCCCAATGCAGGGCTCCATCTCCCAACCCTAAGATTCTGACCTGAGCCAAAAGCAACAGCTGCTAACTCAACCCACTGTGCTACCCAGGCATGCCTTTTTTTTTTTAAGATTTTCTTTTTTGGGACGCCTGGGTGGCTCAGTTGGTTAAGCAGCTGCCTTTGGCTCAGGTCATGATCCCAGCGTCCTGGGATCGAGTCCCACATCGGGCTCCTTGCTCGGCAGGGAGCCTGCTTCTCCCTCTGCCTCTGCCTGCCACTCTGTCTGCCTGTGTTGCTCTCTCTCTCTAACAAATAAATAAATAAAATCTCAAAAAAAAAAAAAAAAAGATTTTCTTCTTTATTTTTAGGTAATCTCTATATCCAATGTGGAGTTGAACTCACAATCCTGATATAAGTTGCATGCTCTATCAACTGAGCCAGCCAGATAACCCACAAAGTTGCAATTTATGGTCAATCTTATGGAATTGGGTACAGGAATAGGAACAGAGCAGAAACACAAATATGGCTGACTTACTCATTATTGGTTTCTAGATTCAAAAGCCCATAACACAACTTTCAATTTCCTCATGTGTCACATAATCTAATTCACATATTCTACACTACAATTTTAAAATAACCTTCATTCATCTGGGGCGCCTGGGTGGCTCAGTGGGTTAAGCCTCTGCCTTGGGCTCAGGTCATGATCCCAGGGTCCTGGGATCAAGCCCCACATCGGGCTCTCTGCTCAGTAGGGAGCCTGCTCCCCCCCTTCCCTGCCTGCCTCTCTGCCTACTTGTGATCTCTGTCAAATAAATAAATAAAATCTTTAAAAAAAAAAATAAAATAGGGGTGCCTGGGTGGCTCAGTGGGTTAAGACTCTGCCTTCGGCTCAGGTCATGATCTCAGGGTCCTTTTATCGAGCCCCGCATGGGGCTCTCCGCTCAGCGGGGAGCCTGCTTCCTCCTCTCTCTCTCTCTCTGCCTGCCTCTCTGCCTACTTGTGATCTCTGTCAAATAGATAAATAAAATCTTAAAAAAAATAAAATAAAATAAAATAACCTTCATTCATTCAATAAATGTTTGTTGAGTTCTTAAGTGCCAGGTAATAAGGACAGAAAAGCAAACAAGATAGTCTTTATTCTGGAAGAATATTCAATGCCTAGCATACTGCTACATACACTAGACTCAACCTAAAACAAATGCCTCAGGATGTATAACCAGTTTTAGGGATCCTGAGGTGACTCAGTTAAGTGTCTGCCTTCGATTCGGGTTATGAACTCAGGGTCCTGGGACTGAGCCCCACATCAGGCTCCCTGCTCAGCGGGGAGTCTACTTCTCCCTCTCCCTCTGTGCCCCCATCCCACCCTTGTGCACGTGAGTGCAAGCGCCCTCTCTCAAATAAGTAAATAAAATCTTAAAAAAAAAACTGGTTATACTTTTTTTTTTTTTTTAAGATTTTGTTTATTTGACAGAGAGAGAACACAAGCAGGGGGAGCGGCAGGCAGAGGTCGAAGCAGACTCCCCACTGAGCAGGGAGCCCGATTCGGGGCTCAATCCCAGGACCCTGAGTTCATAACCTGAACCAAAGGCAGACACTTAGTGACCCAGGTGCCCCTAATCAATTTTAAATGCTTACTAAATCCTGCCAGCTGTGTGACTTTGGGCAAAATTATTTAGCTTCTCTCTACCATAGTCTTTTCACCTTTAAAATGAGGTAAGATGAAGCTCTTCCTTCAATACTCAGTCATCCTTCTGAGGCTAGTTACTTTATCCAGTGTTCAAGGTCTATATTCAGTATAAGATAACAGCCACTCTTTATTGAACTCTTGTGCCAAGATAGTAGTAAAGCCTGGATCCAAATACAAACTATATATGCTTAACCTCCCATGCATTATACTATGCCACAATTCATGTTTTTTTAAGTCTTTCTTTTACAGCATCCCAGGATATTCTTAATAGGCAGAAGCTGTTCATATTTATTTCTGTATTAACCCTATGCCCAAATTAATTAATATTTGTTGAATGAAAACTGGACATCTATGAACAAGAAAAAGAAAGAATCTCAATTCTTACCTTGCACTATGTATAAAAATTAACTCTAAGTGGACATATAGAATTGCTTGAAAAGAATACAAGAAAAATATCTTCATAACCCTACAGAGACCAATTATTTAACTTTTTGGATAACACACAAAACACATGACCCATGAAGAAATAAAATGAATGCAACTTCATCAAAATTAAAATATTTTCTGCTGCAAACAGTATCAGCATGAAAGAAAATATTGATAAAACATGTATCAGATAAAGAACTTTTATCAAGAATAAAGAACCACTACAATTCAATATGACAAATAACTGAAAAATGGACAAAAGATATGAACAAATATTTCACTAAAGAAATATGGAAAGCAAAAACATGAAAAGACGTTCAACAGCATCAGTCATTAGGGAAATGCAAATTAAAACCACAATGACATACCACTGCACACCTGTTAGAAAAGCTAATTTAAAAACTGGGATGCCTGGGTGGCTCAGTTGGTTAAGCGGCTGCCTTCAGCTCAGGTCATGATCACAGCATCCTGGGATCGAGTCCCACATCGGGCTCCTCGCTCGGCAGGGAGCCTGCTTCTCCCTCTGCCTCTGCCTGCCACTCTGTCTGCCTGTGCTCATTTGCTCTCTCTCTGACAAATAAGTAAATAAAATCTTAAAAAAAAAAAAATTAACAATACTGGGGCGCCTGGGTGGCTCATCGGGTTAAAGCCTCTGCCTTCAGCTCAAGTCATGATCTCAGGATCCTGTGATCAAGCCCGGCATCCAGACTCTCTGCTCAGCGGGAAGCCTGCTCCCCCTGCTCCCCCGGCCCCACCAGCCTCTCTGCCTACTTGTGATCTCTGACAAATAAATAAATAACATCTTAAAAAAAAATTAACAATACCAAGTGCTTAAGAGATATAAAGGACCTGGAATTCTCAACCAGTGTGGACAGGAAAGCAAAATGATAAAGCTACTTTGAACAACAGTTTGATAGTTTCTAATAAGATTAAACATACACCTCCCATATGACCAGCAATCCTTCTCCTAGGTACCTACCCAGGAGAAATGAAAACCTATGTCCACACAAAGACTTGTATGCAAACGTTGTCTTTATTCATAACACAAAAACCAGAAAAAACCCTGAATATCCATCAACTAGTAAGTGGATAAACAAATCTGGAATACTACTTAGCAATAAAATGTAATGAATTACTGATGCATATGCAACTGGATGACTCTCAAAAGTATCACGCTAAGGCAAACAAGCCAAAAAAAGCTGCATGCTATAATAATTCCATTTATAGGACATTGTTGAATAAACTACCTAACAGAAAATGTATCAATGGTTGTGAGGGACCAGGGGGTGAAGCAAGAGAATGGACTACAAAAGGGCAAAAGGGAACTTTTTTGTGGAGATGGAAATGTTAAATGAAAATGGTCTATATCTTGGTTGTGGTTACACAAAAGCATGTTTGCAAAAACTTATCAAACTACAGACTTATAAAGGGTGAATATATAGAATATACAGTATCATGAGTAAACCTATATAAACGATGGACTTGGCATAATGATGATGTGTCAATGTAGATTCATCCATTATCACAAATGCACCACTCCAGTGGGGGATGGTGATAATGGGAGAGGCTTTGCATGTGTGGTGGCAGGGAGTATATGGGAAATCTCTCCACCTTTTGCTTAATATTGCTGTGAACCTAAGTAAAACTGTTCTAAAACATAAAGTCTATTTTTTGAAAATAGTGAATATAGTCCTGGGCAATATATGTACCTTAATAAATCTGACTTAAAACTTCACTGAATTACTTCTAGCACATTGCCAAATGCCCACAGCATTTAACTTTTCATACCGATGCTCCAGTTTCAAATTAAACACATCTAAAATTAACTCAATACTTTCTTCTTTGCCTACACCCCCCACCCTCAATCTCTTAACCCACTCTCCCTACTTCACAATTTCAGTGAACAGCACCAATATTCTGTCACCAATTCAAACCTCTAGAGTCCACCTATGACTCTCCTTCCTTCTCCCCTGATTTAAAGTCTTTTTTTTTGTTTAAGATTTTTTTATTTGACAGAGATCACAAGTAGGCAGAGAGGCAGGCAGAAAGAGGGGGAAACAGGCTCCCTGCTGAGCAGAGAGCCCAACTCAGGCTTGATCCCAGGATCCTGGGATCATGACCTGAGCAGAAGGCAGAGGCTTTAACCCACTGAGCCAACCAGGAGCCCCTGATTCAAAGTCTTTTAGAAGTCCTCTGAATTCTGCTTCCACAACCACTATTCCATTGAACTCTTCCCTTCCATTGTCATTTACGCCCACCCGTTTAAAGATATTTATTTACTTGAGAGAGAGAGAAGGCTCAATCTCAGGACGCTGAGATCATGACCTGAGCTGAAATCAAGAGTTGGAAGCTTAACCAACTGAACCACCCAGCTGCCTTCCCATCAATTTAAATAATCATTACCACATGCCTGGGCTGTTAAGTGCCCTCCAAAATGATCTCCAAGCCTTTCCTGGATGTTTCCTTTTTTCTAACAACACTGCATATATATGGGGACTAAATTATTTTTTATAACATTCTTCTCTTTTTTTTAAACATTATTTTTTAAGTAAACTTTATGCCCAATGTGGGGCATGAACTCCTGACCCTGAGATCAAGAGTCACATGCTGTACCAACTGAGCCAGCTAGGCACCCCTATAACTTTCTTTTTAAAATGCTCCAAGGCTCCCTCAACAAATCCTCTCATATGGCCAGTATGCACTATTCAATACACTTTGAATGCATTCTCAGCATTTTCCTGCCCCAAAGTGGTCTCTTCTGTTTGGCATTATACAAGTCCCATTCCTTCCAAAGAGCCTTCCTTCAGCATTCAGCCTGCAATTCCACCTAGCCCCTCTTTGTTTTGTTTTAAAACAAAGATTCTGAAATACTAACTTTCCATCTTCTTAAAGAACTCTAGCAACGGATTAGTAGTACTGACTGATACTGATTTTTGAAGCAAATTAGGAAAGTAACTATTGGAGAAAAACAATAGTTCTAAAAATCATCTTTAAAATGACGATTTCCGGGACGCCTGGGTGGCTCAGTTGGTTAAGTGGCTGCCTTCAGTTCAGGTCGTGATCCCAGCGTCCTGGGATGAGTCCCCACATCAGGCTCCTTGCTCAGCAGGGAACCTGCTTCTCCCTCTGCCTCTGCCTGCCACTCTGTCTGCCTGTGCTCACTCCTGCTCTCTCTGACATAAATAAATAAAAAAATAAAATAAAATAAAATGACGATTTCCAATCTGACAAAACTTTCTCCTTCAATGTTGAGATTCGTACAACTTTATACAAAAGCAACGGAACAAGGAACGCTCTTCAAGATTAACATTGTGATACTCTACATAGTAGGTCTACAGCAATCTATTTTATAACCTTGAAATTATAAGCCCCTTTCTTGCTAAGAGCTCAAAATATGTTCATAAATTGAAACACAAACCAAGGTAAAATGGACAAGAGGTCTGCTTAAGGAAAAGTTAACTATTCTCTTGAACCTTGGCACCTTTTCCACCAAATTTTGACTCTAGGCTCCTTGAAAGCAGAGAGCTTATGTTTCTGAAGGAGAAATAACTACTCTGCATTATTCTAACATGACAAAGTACAGCAGGTATTTTCTGCTAAGGCTTGGAAGACACAAGCCCAAGTTGACAATGCTTAAGGAAGAGCAGTAGGTCACAACAGTAGATAATTGAGAATGGGAAAGCTCCATCTCCCCTTCTACCTACAGAGGCTGTAGAATAACTAGCAAATATTGCCTCCACTGTCTTACTGATAGCATCAATTTCTAGAATTTCAAGAATTACTATCTTTAAGAAATCTTACAGGACCAATATACTATAAGCGGCTAGGGTCGGGGAATTTATAACAGAGTTCGGAAGGACTCCAATATACTCCTTGAGAATAAAGTGAGGGGGCTTTCGTACAGAGTGAAAGGAATAGACTTGAAATCAGGTTCTAGGTTCAAAACCTTGACTCCACTCTACACATAGCAGTTGTGTCACATTGGGCAAATGACATAATAACTATCACTTCCTGAGAAGAGTACCTACTTTGCTAGGTTTTGAAAGGTAAAATGAGGGACGCCTGGGTGGCTCAGTTGGTTAAGCAGCTGCCTTCGGCTCAGGTCATGATCCCAGCGTCCTGGGATCGAGTCCCACATCGGGCTCCTTGCTTGGCAGGGAGCCTGCTTCTCCCTCTGCCTCTGCCTGCCATTCTGTCTGCCTGTGCTCACTCGCGATCTCTCTAACAAATTAATAAATAAAATCTTTAAAAAAAAAAAAAAAAGAAAGGTAAAATGAGAACACGTGTGAAAGTATCCTAGGACAGTGCCCTGTATATATTAATTGTTCAATAAATGTTAAACAGTCCTTCAATTCTTCATCTTTTTTAAAGATTTTATTTCTTTCTTTATTTGAGAGAGAGTGAGAGTGAGAGAGCACAAGTAGGGGGAGCGACACAGGGAGCAGGAGAAGCAGGCTCCCCGCTGAGCAGGGAGTAAATGGACATGGGGCTAGATCACAAGACCCTAGGATCATGATCCTCACTGAAGGCAGACACTGAACTGACTGAGCCACCCATGTCCCCCAGCAATCCTTCAGTATCATAGCACCTACTTGGCATTTTGCCAAGTACATTTTTAAAAAGTTGAGATCTGGGACGCCTGGGTGGCTCAGTTGGTTAAGCGGCTGCCTTCGGCTCAGGTCATGATCCCGGCGTCCTGGGATCGAGTCCCACATCGCACTCCTTGCTTGGCAGGGAGCCTGCTTCTCCCTCTGCCTCTGCCTGCCTCTCTGTCTGCCTGTGCTCGCTCTCTCTGACAAATAAATAAATAAAATCTTAAAAAAAAAATCTAAAAAAAAAAAAAGTTGAGATCTGTGTAATTGGAGCAGTCATTCAACTTATCCAACTTTTAAAGAATTGTTAATACCTTTCCCTTTCTATCTGTGATATTGAGGCTTTAATGTTAATTAAAACATCAGAGAACCATAAACTATATGGAAAAATAGATTGTTTAAGGAATGTCGTATCTTCTTGCTTTTCCAACCACAAATATCAAATTTACCACTTACCTTCATCGTCATCATCTCTTTCTTTCTCTTCCAATGCTTGTCTTTCCAATTGTCTTGCTACCTCATCAACTGAGGCTCCTGATTCTTTATCAGGTTCCTGTTGCCCTGCTGATCAAATATAACATAAATCAAATCTAAAAAAGATAGTTTCCAATCAGAATATGTTCTAAGGATCCTGGAGAACACACAAGTCCTTTCTTGCCTGATAAGTATTTGGGAAACAAACACAGAAACGTTATTGTGAACATTATAAAATTCACTTAATGACAAAAACCCGCCACATCTAAGTAGCCTTGTCCATTCAACAAAATATCTATTACACTTTCTCTGTGCTAGCAACTAAAGGATAAACAAAAATGTGAGTTGGTCCCTATCCAATTGTTAAAAGTATTTAACAATTAGACTGCTACAACAAACACTTTATTAAACAAACAGGTACTTAAGATAGGTAATAAATGCTGAAGGTCTTAGTAAGAGGAGGATTTCTACCGAACACTGGGAACTTCAGTCTTCATGAGAAATAAGCCATCAAGCTAGGCTAGGTAAAATCAAAATAAATCGAAAAGATAATTCCATTACTAAAAAACAAAATTCTTGAATAGCTAAGCACAAGACCAGCCTTCCCCTTCACCCAAGTGAATACAATCTAGCTGTAGTAGCAATAGGTGTGTTAGAATGAAATAGTATTATGAGTTAGCACATACTGAAGAGATATTCTGGCTACTGTAGAGGATTCGTGTTGAGAGATAAAATTGTTAAATATTAGGGGGACCTAAATGGAAAAATTGAAGAGTTCGGATTTCATCTGAAAGCCAGAAACAGCCACCAGACTATGTCCCAGGATTAAATTTTCTCTGGAAGGGTCCCAGCACCCACAACTTTCCCTTTTCAACTTCCATTTAATAGAAATTTCAGAAAGATACATATTAACCCTTTCCAACCTCTCTCATCTTCACCTTCATCACTTATGGCCTCTCCATTTGTCTCTCAATCTTCATGTGGCTGATTTTAAAAACCGGTACAAACACTGTTTTCCTAAAAGGAAGGACCAGGTACAACAAAAAACACTGACTTCTTAAAATAAAACATTTAAGTTCCTAATGCATAATGTAATCCAAGTGTAAACTTTCAGCTGGTTTCCTTGCCTTACCAGTGGATTTAGAGAAGTTCCATTCCAATCCATAGAATATTCTATCCGAACTACCCGCAAATGGCATCACAAGTCAGGCCTAAAAGCCCTGAAGCTTGACGATGCTATGGTTTAGGCAGGTGAAAATTCGCAACACTACCTCATATTCTGCAATTACTACTCCGTGACAGGACCGCGTGGGCATACACACATATACACACACCTCAAAAGTGCAGCCGGAACAAAAATCCCTCTGTAAACCGGGAAGGTGGGGGGAGGTGCGGCCAGGGCACTGAGACTTGCTCACTCCACCCCCATCCTTGAAAGTATGTTCCAGATATCTTAAGCAAAGAGGCGACAGTGTGGGGTCAGAACTAGACTTTCGAGGAGGGCAAACCGCCAGAAGGGTGACAGGGCTGAGCCCTGTGCGCAGCTTCGAGTCCGCTGCACGATCTGTGTGGAAGCTGAGTTCTGGCACGTCTAAGGGCTCAGGCCCAGCAACCCCAGAACTACCTCACGACCAGCTGAGGCACCCTATTCACCCCACCCCAACCCCAACAGCTCCCTAGTTCCACAGAAAGAGAAGCTGCCTTTTCCCGACACTAGAAATCTGTAGCCTTGTTTTGACACACGCTCTGTCCTGGGAATCAATCCAGGGCAGTGTTCGAGTCCCCAGTTTCTGTCACCCCCGCCAGGCCTGGGCCGAGCCGTTCGACCATCCCCCGCGGCGACTGGGAACACATAAAACTCCCTTTACCTGTGGCAGCCCCTTTACTCTTCTTCTTCTTCCGTCTTTTTTTCTTGGCTGCTTCCTCAGCTGTAGAGGCAGCTCCTTCTTCTCTGTCGTCTGGATCCAAGTCGCCATTCAGGTGGCTCCCGGAGGACGCTGCCTCCTCCACGCCCGCCATGTTGCCCGAGAGAGCGCGAGACAGAGTGAGACAGAGCGGCAAGGGCCCGCTCCTTCTTCACCCACCCACACCAGCGACGCCGGAAGCTGCTCTCGATGGTTGGGGAGCAGGGAATGCTGGGATGTCGGAGGACTCACTACGCGGGTCGCGCGCGAAAGAGCCCCGGACTACTCTTTGAAGAGTCTCTCAGGTGAAGTTTCTGAAGCGCTGCCAGAGCTGGACCGAAAGCCCTTTTTTGTCCCGCGCCTTGGGCCTTTCCCGGGGAAATGTGTCGGCGTTGGGTCAAGTTGAATGCCTGTTCTTGCCTTGTGGCCAGGTCCAGCCCGCAAGAGGGAAGGGCGTCTCTGCTGGAACGGAAAAGTTTTATATTCGCGGTAATATGAAGCGCACCGGAAGCGAAGAGAAGCCCCCCAAAAATGTGTTTGCTTGTACACCTTTTTTATGACTCAAAGGGACTGCGTTGTTTTTCACAATTACAGTTCACGGCGAGGCTGCTCAGGCACTTAAGGAGATAAACCTTCAGGAGAGACCGAAGAGGCAGTCAGGACGGGTTTATTATTAGAGAAGGCAAGGGAAGACGGCGTCTGAAGTCGGAGGGAGTGATTAACTGCAGAGTGCTGCTGGGAGGTCAAGTAAGAGGGCTGAAAAATGTCAGTTGTATATAGTAACATGGAGGCCATTGATAACTTTAGCAAGAACTACTTAGGTAGAAAGATGGAAGCCGGGCTCAAAAGAGCTGAGGAATGAGAAGGAGTTGAGGAAATAGAGAATCTCCTCATCCTTCAAATATCAAATATTTAAGTGGCTTAAATGCCACTCCCTCTGAGACTCCTTACTCAGCAATCTAAAAATCTCCTTTTACAACCTCTTGTTGACGTTTTAACCTTTTTTCATGGCAATTTGTAATATAATCCGTTAGATAAATTGTTTTATGTCTGTCTCCCCAACTACCTGAGCTCCGTAAGAACAGGAACCCTGCATATTTTGTACTCTTTTACCAGCACCCTAGAGCTTAGTCTGAAC
>ML112240.1:12555-23093 GCA_003697995.1 Taxidea taxus jeffersonii | reverse complement strand
ATGTCTTTTAAAAAAATAAAAATAAATAAAAATGCATTTTTATTTTTAACCCAGAAATAAGAACACACGCAGACATGACACCAATTCGTTCCTCTGAAAACTTGTACTTAAAAGGGAAAAAGAAAGCATATTTTAACTCTGCCTATAAGAAACTATAATTAACTGATAAAGTTAATTGATACCCAGTGGATAAGGAAAATTCTTCTTACAGGTCAACTAATAAATGTAGAAAGAACAACAGAATTAGAAATCCACCATTCTGCAGTCCCCAAGGAAATAACTGAAAAAGCATGGATAGATACTGAAGTGATTAAAAAGTTGCTGAAGAAAAGGATATTCCAATGGTACCAAACTACCCCACAGATTATTTGAAAACTACAAAAAGAAAAAAGCACCTTTAAAAAAGAAACAGCTGGCTATTACCATATTAACCAAGTGATCAATACAGTAAAACTTGTAAGAGAAAAACCTGACCTTATACCTGATGCAAGAGACTATGATACAATATGAAGAATATAGTACCACTTTTATGTTCCTGCCAAAGTGCTTAATCTAATATAACCCTTTACAACTAATTCCAGTTTACAGAAAATAAAGGCACAGGGAAAAAAGTTTAATGACACTACAAGGAAACAATAAAAGAAATCCCAAAATATAAGACTTTCTAGGGGCACCTGGGTGGCTCAGTGGGTTAAGGCCTCTACCTTCAGCTTAGGTCATGATCCCGGAGTCCTGGGATCAAACCCCGCATCGGGCTGCCTGCCTCTCTGCCTACTTGTGATCTCTGTCTGTCAAATAAATAAATAAAATCTTAAAAAAAAAAAAAAAAGACTTTCTAAACTACCTAGTCTCTTCAAAAAGTCAGTGCAATAGAGAAGAAGGTAGAGATTCTAACTATATGTACCGTTGAACCTTAACTAGATCATGGTTTAGAAGCCAAAAATAGCTAAAGACATGTCTCAGGGATAGGATAATAGGAAAAAAATTCTAAATATGAACTAGGTACTTACATGATACTGGAAAATTTCCATTAATTTATGTAAGCGTGATAATTTGAAGAATATCTAATTCTTGGGAGATACTTGAAGTTTTTTTTTCTTAAGTAGGCTCCACACCCAGCATGCAGCTCAACTTGGGGCTCAAACTCACCACCCTAAGATCAAGACTTGAGCTGAGGAGCACCTGAGCAACTCAGTCGGTTAAGCTTCTAACTCTTGATTTTGGCTCAGGTCATATCTCAGGGTTGTGAGATCCATCCTCAACAGGCTCAGCTCTCAGAGGGGGTGTCTGCTTAGTCTGCTTCTTTCCTTCCCCCTTTCCATACCTCCCCACCCATTCCCTCTGAAATGATTAAATAATCTAAGACAAAAACAAAAACAAAAAACACCATTAAACCTGAGCTGAGATCAAGAGTCGGACACCTAACAACTGAGCTACCCAGGTACCCCAGTTGCTTGAAGTTTTTAGAAGTAAAGACTCAAAAGAGACTTGGGGTTCCTGGCTGGCTCTGTTGGTAGAACATGTAACTCTAGATCTCAGGGTCATGAGTTCAAAACCCATGCTGGACTTGGAGATCTAACTTAAAAAAAGAGGGGGTTATCGATTGGGTGGCTCAGAGGGTTAAGCCTCTGCTTTCGGCTCAGGTCATGATCTCAGAGTCCTGGGATAGAGCCCCGAATAGGGCTCTCTGCTCAGCGGGAAGCCTGATTCCCCTTTCCTCTCTGCCTACTTGTGATTTCTCTCTGTGTGTAAATAAAATCTTTTAAAACAAAAAAAAAAACAAAAAAAACCTCCCAAAACTCACTTTTTAAATGCTCTAGCAAAAAAAGAAAAACCAGTAGAAAACACATACATATACAGAGACATATAAAAATACTGTTGATTTCTTCACTAACATGAAAACAAATTTAAAAATGGGTTATAAAGCTGTTTGTAGCATAGTTCTATCTTGAAAACCATTCCCGGATATTTATAATACACATCTGTATACAGAGGCTATACAGGAAGAAAAAGCATGTCAACAGTGGTTTTAAAATTCATTGGTAGAATTTAGATTTTCATTTTTTTCTTTTTGCTTGTCTGTATTTCCTACCTCTTCTATAATGAATATGTACTGCTTATAGAACAAATGCCTACTAAATTTAGAAACAGATATCAAGAATTTGAAAATAATTCTTCATTCTACTTCTAAAGACCCAGAATAAGAGAAAAATCAGATCTGAATAATATACTAGGATGTTCATCACAGAATTTTTCCTAATGGTAAAAATCTGAAAGTTCAAAACTAGGGAAATATTAAAAAATAGGGAAATCACTAATAAAATTGCGCTAGGTACAAAACAATACAATTATAATCATTCAAAATTGGCTTAAAAACTTTATTTTTTTTTTAAAGATTTTATTTATTTGACAGAGAGAGAGATCATAAGTAGGCAGAGAGGCAGGCAGAGATGGGGGGGAAGTAGGCTCCCTGCTGAGCAGAGAACCCGATTTGGGGCTTGATCCCACGACCCTGAGATCATGACCTGAGCTGAAGGCAGAGGCTTAATCCACTGAGCTACCCAGGTGCCCCTGGCTTAAAAAAATTTAATGACACAGGAAATACACAGAAAATGTCAATTTTTTTTAAAGGAAAAATTACTAATTACAAGAGGAAAAAAATAGTAATGACACACTAGAGAAACTGGATAATACCTTATCATGGTGATAAACTCTGACATCATCTGCCTCCAGATGTGACCACCCTGAATTATCTACTTGTCTAGTATTCCATCCAAAAACACACAAACTACTGGGGTGCCTGGGTGGCTCAGTCAGTTAAGCTTCTGACTTTGGCTCAGGTAGTGATCTAGGCAGGCTAGCCCTGTGCTCAGCAGGGAGTCTGCTTTTCCCTTTTCCTTTCTTTGCCCCTACCCCTGCCTGTGCTCTCTCAAATAAACAAATAAAAATCTTTTTTAAAAATATATAAACTACCTACAGGTGATGGGGATAAAGGAGTGTACTTGCATTATGTTGTACACCTGAAACTGTACGTTAACTAATTGGAATGTAAATGTAAAAGAACAACTGAAGGCAGATACAAAACTATATTTAATACTTTACCAAGTCTATAGGAATACTGATTCTAATCTATCTGCAAATAATCAAAACTGATTATGTGAATGTCAAAAAATATCAAAACTTACTGAAGAGCAAACATAATCACAGTAATTTATTTTTCCACATCATACAATATTGCTTTTCAATATTCAAGTATTACTCAAAAAATATTACAACATATGATTAGTATCTTCGTCTACTATTTTCTAAAAGATTTTACTTATTAATTTGACAGAGAGAGAGAGAGCACAAGTAGGAGGAGAGGGAGGCAGAGGGAAAGGGGAAAGCAAGCTCCCAGGTGAGCAGAGAGCCCAATGCTCCCATCCCCAATGGGATCTTGGCTTGATCCCAGGACCTCCATTCCAGGGTCCTGAGACCATGACCTGAGGCTAAGGCAGAGCCTTAACCCAATGAGCCACCCAGGTGTCCCTTCTCTACTGTTTCAAAGACAGAAATTATTCTATCTCTATGTTTAATTTGCAATAGAAAATGATGGTAAGGAGGGAAAGGTAATTTCTAAGGTTTATCAAAACTCAGTTTTTCCTGTATTAAACACTACTTCAAGTATTCCACCACATTCACATGGTTAAAAATATTAACAATCTATTAATAAATATAGGGAATCAATGGCTTTCTTCCACTTTAGCAATAAACATATAGAAATGGAAACAGGTAAAAAAAATCTTGTTCACATCAGTAACAAAACCGTAAAACACTTAAGAATAAATTTAACAAAAAAGGAACAGATCTACCTGAAAATAAATCAGAATAAGTGGGAAAACATACTATGACAATGGGTAAGACAATGTGACACTACTGTCAATTTTCTGAAATACATAAATGCAATTCTGACTAGAATTCTAAAGAAAGCATTTTTCTGTGGGTATGTGTGTTAAGACTATATGACAGAATAGCTAAATATAAAAAGGAATTGTATTTGTTGTATGGGGCAGAGAAAGACTTGCCTTATCAAATTATCAATATATACTATAAAGTTGTTGATAATCAGATCTAAATAGTACTAGCATAAGAATACACAAATAGATCAGCAGAATAATAGAAATTGGTTGATTATGAAAATAGAGTTCCATTATATGAGAATATAGTATATGGCAAAGGTGGTCATTCAATTCAGTAGAATAAATTATTTAATAAACTATTCTAGCACAATTGACTATCTATTTGAAAGAAAATAAAATCGGCACTCCCAATCCTACACAAAAAAATTCCAGGCTAACTGAAGATGTAATAAAACAGAGAGTAAGAGTTTGAAAAAAAAAATCTAAGAGACTGCCACAAACCCAGGAATATAAAATATAAACATACACTGTATACAAAATTTTAAAACTTTTAGAACAACAAAAGAACAAAGCCAACAATAAAAAAATGCTCAAAATTGTTAGTCTGGGAATCATAAATTAAAGTACTAATATATTCTTTGATATAGCAATTCCACTCCTGGAAAACTATTTCATAATAAAACTGCCATAACATAAGGAGATAATACATACACACACACACACAACGTATATTCTTAGAAATATTTATTACAGAATGGTTTGTAGTATTGCAAAAACCAGAGACTAAATGAAGGCTGATCAATTAGAAAATGGTGGAATAAAGTATGGCACAGCCACACTATGGAATATTATGAAACCATTCAAAGGAATAATTGCTATTCTGACTGAGTTGGAGGGCTTTCTAAGAGATAGTCCTGTAGGAGAATAGGTGAGGAAAGTGTGCCTATGATTCTATTTTGGAAAACAAGACCAAAAGAGTCCCTTTACATAAATGGACATAGATGTACACATATATAAGTGTATAAAAATATGGAGGGCTACCTGCTAGGTGGTTACATGGCTCTGGAAAGAAGGGAAGGAAGCGGGAACAAGCAAAAATAAATATATAAGTAAAATAAAAGACTGTCTTTAAAAATAAATGTGATTATGTATACTATGAAAATTTAAGTTAATTAATATGAAATTATATGTCTGACATTTCAAATTAGACACTTTCAGATAGGGATAGTGACTGATGAATTCAAATTCAAAGAAAAGATGCTCATGACACAAAATTGCAGAACTTTATATTTATTCACTGAAAGTACTAGGAATGAAGGAGGGGGATTAAAATGTAACAACATCATGTTCTTTCCTAAAGTTTAAAGAAAAACAATGATGTCTTTATAGGTCAATGAAACAAGGCTACAGTAGAAGCTTTCTTAACCAACTATTGCAACCACTGGATTAACTGATGCTCTTGATTCTCTCTGTAAAATATACTAACCAATGCTCATTGTATGCTGAATATGAGGGGCTGACAGGTTCCTGTTCTGAATAATAATAACAGCAGCAGCTAACACTTTATGCTTACTATGTGTCTGTTACTCTCCTAACTGCTTTACATATATTATTATTCCTCACAACCCTATGAACTGCTCATTTTATAGATGAAGAAATGAAAGCAAAGACATGATAAATTACTTGCCCAAGTCACAAAGCTAATAAGTGTTAGAGCTGGGATTCATTTGAATCCTAGCTTCCATGTTCCTAACCAGTCAGCGTAATGCCACTATGAATGTCTGCTGACCAGCTGAAATGTATCCTTTCAGAACACTTTCAACAATCAGGTGATGTGTCTGCAAGCCAGTGTAAGTCATCTGTACTTGTTACTGTAATTATGTAATTTAGTTATACAGTACATAAAAAGAATTTTTCCAATGAAACTAAATTGACTACTCAGAAAAGTCTCAATAAAGGAAAGTCATCAAAAAATACTTCTGTCGGGAGAAGTTGGTTAAGCTCAGTTGGTTAAGCAGCTGCCTTCGGCTCAGGTCATGATCCCAGCATCCTGGGATCGAGTCCCACATCGGGCTCCTTGCTCGGCAGGGAGCCTGCTTCTCCCTCTGACTCTGTCTGCCTGTGCTCGCTCTCTCTCTCTCTCTAACAAATAAATAAATAAAATCTTTTAAAAAAATATCATCAACTTTAAAAAAAAATACTTCTGTCAAATTAAGCAGAGCTGCAAATGGACTGAGGAAAAAAAAGTAAATATCCAATATCAGCCCTCAGATAACTTAGCTTGTATTCCTCATGGAAGCTCAAAATGGATTACATTTATCGACAATGTATTATAGATATAGCTTATGGGAAGAAAAAAGTGGAGTACAATACAAATCCATGTTCTAATACTGAGATTGATGAAAAACAAATGTTTAGGTTAAAAATTTTTTAGTTTTGTGATCCCCACTTTAATATACTTTTTTGATTAACTGAACTACTACTGGTCCCAATCATTTTGGATAAGATGGCTTCTACTGTATTTTCTATAAAAATTCACAAGCTTTTATTAAGGTAGTGGAGCAAAATTCTGAGAAAAATCAAATCTGCTTTATTGCTAAACTACAACTTTCAAAAGTCAAACTGGAAGTTATTTTATGATTCTTACCCATCTTGTGTGGGTGGGTACTCGCATTCTTGTCCTTTGGGAAATACACCGTTAGGATACAGGTCACATATTGGAACTGAGGGAGGGTCTGTTTGAACTTTTGCTGTGAGATACAAATAAAACATTAACTTCTGTAGTTAAAAATAAAATTAAGCAGTTATCATTACATTTTTTTTCTCAGTTCCTAATGGCTGCTGTTCGTCCTAATTTTAAGGAACCTTCTTGCTATCATAGCCTTAAAATTAAAAACAGAAGATATTTCACCATGCTGGCCACACCTCCTCTCCGATTTACTGTTGCTTGGGAATAGAAATATTCAACTCCTTAGAATTCCATTATGTATTTAAATAGTATATGGCTTGGCAGAAACTACATTTCTAGTATTTTTGTCTTCATTTACTATACCAGAAATAGAACAGCATATAGAAGCTGATTTTCACAAATAAAAATCAAAAAGGAAACAAGTATGAAAGAAACCCTATAACAATGAGGTAAAAATATAAAGCTATTATGTATTATTAAGTGAAGAACTTATTTCAAAGGTATATTAGGTATATAAAAGTTAAGAGTATACATATCAAGTGCTAAAAGAATTTAGGTAGCTATATGCAAATTTCCAGATACTTAAATCCTACCATATAAAGAACTGCCTTTTAGTAATGAATGCTGTTCCCAAAAAATGCCAGGAAGTCTATTAATTTATGCAGTGATATTGGACACTTGATGCATTTCTGTAGCACTTCAACTACGGAGGTGAAATATGTGGTATTCTTTTGATTGTAACTGATCTTATGGATTTTCTGTGTCTTAAAGTTTAACACCATTTTGCTCTCTTTGTTCTGCAATGGGGGGAAAAAGAACTATGTAAGTAAAAGTATAACCATTTATTGAGTCACATCATTTACCCATGGAACCATGTTTTGGTTCCTTCTTTTAATTCAAACACTCAGTACCTCATGAGCACCAAATGTTTGTGATTTTATATTATGTTTAAAAGTGTTCTATGGGTGCATAAACTTGAGAAACACTTTAAGGTTCCTCCTAAGAGGAAACATTAGAATTTAAAATAAAAAAAGATCTTAGAGATCACCTACTTTTGCTTTACACTTAAATCCAGGAATCTCATAATACCCCTGACATATGGCAGTGTGCTCCCAACAATGCAGTCTATCTCTGAAGTGAAAATCCATTCATTTTGAAAGAACTCTATTAGAAAGCTCTTCCTACAATTCTCTCCCTGTTACTTTCATCTGTTGGTTCTAGCTTTATTCTTCACAGTTGAAAAAATTTTATTTTTAATTTCTACTGATTCCTTCCTCTGTATGATGAGAAACCACCTTAAGGGATATGGTTCTTAACACTTTCACCTCTATTTGCGAACCCTGAAACTGTCAATGTTCCATTTAAGTTGGTATTAGAATTGACTTAAATTAATGGCCCAAATAAGGTATAATTACTATAAGGCTAACCTACTGATTCTAAAAATCCTACAGCTATTAAATAGTTACGACTCCCTGCTCTTTGGCTCACATTACACTAGCACTCAAAATCCTTAGATCCTATCACCCTGTACTAACTTTATATATGTCTATTAAATTTCAGCTTGTTAATACCTGCCTATTTCTGTTTTCCTGATCTTCTAAAATCTTGAGTTTTATCAACCAAAGTACTATCGCATCTCCCTCAGCTTTATCTCAGCTACAATTCTGATAAAGATGCCTTTTATATGTCCATAAATTATTAACCCAGAATAAAAAACTCAAAAAGATCATTAGAGAAAAAAATTTATAATCAACATATGAGAGCTGAAGTCTAGCCTTAACCACTTATTAACTGTGACTTGGACAAACAGCTAGATGTGCCAAGCCTCAGTTTCCTCATCTACAAAATGAAGAACCAGGTGAAATGCTGGATAACCTTTGAAAACTATAATATACTATGTCCAAGGTATTATCTAATACTATGCATAAAAATCTGTACTGCAGTTATCATTAACTATCACTTATAATTCTCTCACTTCAGAGATGAGGAAAATGAGGGCAGTAAACAGTCAATAACTACATTATTTGGTGTATTCCACAAGTGATTTATGACAGCCTACAAGGATATATAAAATACACAAATAAGAGACAGTAAATTAGAGAACAAAAATCAAAACATGGAAAGAACATAAAATAATACCTGAAATACTACCAATAGAAAACCACAGATTTGACTCTAAGCCCTCTAGGAGCCAATATTTTAAAAAAAAAAAAAAAGGCTTGGTTATTTGCATGGGTCATGTTTATGAGATAAAGCACATTAAGTACTCAGGAAAAGCACAATTATTCTTGATACCAAGACCAGACAAAAGACTGTCTCTTGAGAGTACTCATAAAGAAATAAAATGAAAAGTAAATTCAACATCCTCAGAGGAAGCACAATAAAAAATGATGGCATCATAATAAAACATCTGTCATGGAAGAATTTTACCAAGGGCAAATACAAAATAGCCCCTTACTTACCTTCATTAGGGAGTAATATAAGAGTATTGGGAGAAATAGTTCTCTCTCAAGCCATTCTCAGGTAATACCATGTCTCACGAGCACACTTTTAACAATTTTTGAATGGAAGGAATATGACATTACAATCCCTAGAAAATTCCTAAAAGATGGGTAATCTGTGCTCTTTAAGTACAGACTATGCTAGGGACAGAACTGACATCCTATGACTAGAAGGATCTGGAAATAGATGTCTGAATAAAAAGAAGGCTATCCCATCCTCATCTGGTGACACATCTGGAAAATTCCTGGTAGAGCCAAAAGCTTTCTTAAAAAACATTTAAGTATTTCTCTTAATGTAGATACAAAAATGAGTCAAGCCTCCAATATTCTGATTCATAAAATTTCAGCCTGAAAGATTTAAAGGAAGGTATAACCAGATACTCAGTGGTCTCTATACCCCAAAGGGCACCCAAGATTAGAACTTGCTCAACCCAACTTTTATTCCCCAAGACTATACAATCTCCCCTTGGTCTCCCTAAGAGAATATCAGGTCCCTGAAGAGGTTTGGTTTGCCATTTACAGAAACAAAACAAAAGCAGGATCATATTTTAAGTGAATACAAAATAGTACAATGTTATTAATAAAATTCAACCATATGCACAAATTTTAAATAATGGTACTTTTCATTAAATATTTACCAAGAATCTCATAATTTCAAAGCTGGCAGGTGAACGGCAAACTATGTTTATCCTATTATGCACAGTAGTATGACTTTATTCATCCCTGACAGAATTATTACTTGTATTATTCAAGTTTTAAATTACAAATTCATTCCTAAATTGAAACCAACTTATTATTAACATCCCCTAGCTCAATAAGGGAATAAGATAAAGAAAATGCCAACAGACTGTAAATGAAAAAAACAGTTGTGAGTTTCACTAAATTCCATCTCTAATAAGCCTAAATTTATTTCCTTGACACACAATGGGACCTTATGCAACTTCAATCCTATTCAGAACTGCTGGTTAATAGACACTTTTTATTTGTCAGGTAAGATCAACTTAAGACACTAACGTCCTCTCTTCTTCTTCTTCTTCTTCTTCTTCTTTCCAGCTGCTCCATCTCCATCCCCATCTCCATCTAGGAAAAAAGCATTTCAAGTACATATTTATTTGAACCTCATAAGTAGAGGAACAAAGCAAGCACAAGCAGACAAGTATGCACACACAAGGCATCTTAAACAGGATATAATAAAACTGACCCAATATTCTTAGAAAAGAATTATGAATACTGCTAATGTATAAGAATTTGACTTGTGTAACCAAAAGCACTAAAGAAACTTTTACTTCACTTACTCTAATTAAAGAACTGTTGAATAAGATACTCTTAAGAATAAAAAATGCATTAGCAGTCTTTTTCAAAAGCTAGGAAAAAGACCTAGTGTTAGTTTAATACCAATAATAATGACTGTGTGACTTTACCTAAAATAATCCTAGTTTGCTTACATAT
>ML112240.1:0-12155 GCA_003697995.1 Taxidea taxus jeffersonii | reverse complement strand
CTTTGTGGTTCAATACTTGTATTTCATGACCTCATGTGAGTCTCGAATCAATTTTATGAGGTAAAACAAAGGAATGTTTAAGGGAAATGCCCAAGATAATCCCAATTAGTAAATGGCAGAACCAGACCAAGAATATGTCACTTGATACTAATCTAGGGAGGAGTATTTGGGGTGTCATATTTTAAAATACCTTTTCTTGCATAGTTACTATTAGAGAAAAAGAGTTCTCCTTCTGGATCAAATTATATGAAAAAAATCAGAGGGCATATATACTTTTCCCAGATTCACAGTTCTCAGATTCTCAAAAGAACCTGATGCCCCAAATTGGGGATTATTAAGAACTATTTCAAAAAAGGGCTTGCAAGGGGCACCTGGATGACTCAATCGGTTAAGTATCCAACTCTTGATCACAGCTCGGGTCTTGATCTCAAGGTCATGAATTCAAGCCAAAGTTGACAAAAGAGCATCCAAAACAGCCAGTATCTGCCTGTCAGGGTTTTTTTTGTTTTGTTTTGTTTTTTTAAAGATTCTATTTATTTGAGAAAAGAGAGCACGAGTGGGGGAGAGACAGAGGGTGAAGGACAAGCAGACTCTTGACTGAGCATGGAGCCAGATGTGGGGATCAATCACAGGACCCTGAGACCATGACCTGAACCGAAGTCAGATGCTTAACTGAGCCACCGAGTTGCTCCTGTCAGTTTTTTTTTTAAGATTTTTTAAATTTATTTGACAGAGATCCCAAGTAGGCAGAGAGGCAGGCAGAGAGAGAGGGAAGCAGACTCCCTGCTGAGCAGAGAGCCCCATGCGGGGCTCAATCCCAGGACCCTGAGACCATGACCTGAGCCAAAGGCAGAGGCTTTAACCCACTGAGCCACCAAGGCACCCCCACCCCTGGCAGTTTTTTTTTTTTTAGATTTTTATTTATTAATTTGACAGAGACCCAAGTAGGCAGAGAGGCAGGCAGAGAGAGAGGAGGAAGCAGGTTCCCCGCGGAGCAGAGAGCCGGATTCGGGGCTTGATCCCAGGACCCGGAGATCATGACCTGAGCCGAAAGCAGAGGCTTTATTTAACCCACTGAGCCACCCAGGCGCCCCCCTGGCAGTCTTTATAATTATCTTTTATGAAGTCCACACCATACTCCTGAAGTTGGAGAAAAGATCAAGAAAGCTATTATGGCCAAGATTAATGGTGACTTAAAACATTTTAAATAAAGGTATCAAAACTGACTGAAGTATCTGAATTTCTAAAAACACTGCTCAATAAATTTCATCATGAAGCACACCAACCTATCCACAAATCATACTGCTATGAAATAAGGATGACTAGGAAGCTGTGGCAGACAATTACAAGCTGACAATTTAGTAGTATGTTCACCATATAGCCTTTTAAATGTTTCACATTGTGCCAGTTAACTCATGGCTAGCATCAGCAATTTTAGATCCACACCCATAAAACAATGTCAAATGACTGCTTACATTTTCTGCTCAAAGAGCTCCTCCCTTTTTACTCCCAGATAAGCAGGAGCCATAAAAGAAATTTTCTCACTACTATATTCTATTATAATTATCACACAAAAGTGCAACCTTTTCTTTATTTTTGAAAAATGATTAGGGGCTTACTATGACCCTTACTTGTCTGTGAGCTCCTTAAAGATTACATACCATTTCCTAAATTAAGACACAGGGCTAACTAAGCATGTGATAAATACTCTATTCAACAAATGTTCTTATATTTTATCCTGTGTTGTTTTTTTTTTTCACCTAAATGATAAATAGGAAATAGCAATTTAGCAAAGACGGAGGTAACATGAGATAGGGCTTTAATGGACTGATAGGAAACTGCCAATATTTGATAATTTCTTACTTATGAAATTGCAATTTCTTTTATTGTTATTATTATTTTGAGAGAGAAGGAGAGAAAGAATCCCAAGCAGGCTCCACATTCAGCACAGAGCCCAATGCAGGGCTCCATCTCCCAACCCTAAGATTCTGACCTGAGCCAAAAGCAACAGCTGGTAACTCAACCCACTGTGCTACCCAGGCATGCCTTTTTTTTTTTTAAGATTTTCTTTTTTGGGACGCCTGGGTGGCTCAGTTGGTTAAGCAGCTGCCTTTGGCTCAGGTCATGATCCCAGCGTCCTGGGATCGAGTCCCACATCGGGCTCCTTGCTCGGCAGGGAGCCTGCTTCTCCCTCTGCCTCTGCCTGCCACTCTGTCTGCCTGTGTTGCTCTCTCTCTCTAACAAATAAATAAATAAAATCTCAAAAAAAAAAAAAAAAAGATTTTCTTCTTTATTTTTAGGTAATCTCTATATCCAATGTGGAGTTGAACTCACAATCCTGATATAAGTTGCATGCTCTATCAACTGAGCCAGCCAGATAACCCACAAAGTTGCAATTTATGGTCAATCTTATGGAATTGGGTACAGGAATAGGAACAGAGCAGAAACACAAATATGGCTGACTTACTCATTATTGGTTTCTAGATTCAAAAGCCCATAACACAACTTTCAATTTCCTCATGTGTCACATAATCTAATTCACATATTCTACACTACAATTTTAAAATAACCTTCATTCATCTGGGGCGCCTGGGTGGCTCAGTGGGTTAAGCCTCTGCCTTGGGCTCAGGTCATGATCCCAGGGTCCTGGGATCAAGCCCCACATCGGGCTCTCTGCTCAGTAGGGAGCCTGCTCCCCCCCTTCCCTGCCTGCCTCTCTGCCTACTTGTGATCTCTGTCAAATAAATAAATAAAATCTTTAAAAAAAAAAATAAAATAGGGGTGCCTGGGTGGCTCAGTGGGTTAAGACTCTGCCTTCGGCTCAGGTCATGATCTCAGGGTCCTTTTATCGAGCCCCGCATGGGGCTCTCCGCTCAGCGGGGAGCCTGCTTCCTCCTCTCTCTCTCTCTCTGCCTGCCTCTCTGCCTACTTGTGATCTCTGTCAAATAGATAAATAAAATCTTAAAAAAAATAAAATAAAATAAAATAACCTTCATTCATTCAATAAATGTTTGTTGAGTTCTTAAGTGCCAGGTAATAAGGACAGAAAAGCAAACAAGATAGTCTTTATTCTGGAAGAATATTCAATGCCTAGCATACTGCTACATACACTAGACTCAACTTAAAACAAATGCCTCAGGATGTATAACCAGTTTTAGGGATCCTGAGGTGACTCAGTTAAGTGTCTGCCTTCGATTCGGGTTATGAACTCAGGGTCCTGGGACTGAGCCCCACATCAGGCTCCCTGCTCAGCGGGGAGTCTACTTCTCCCTCTCCCTCTGTGCCCCCATCCCACCCTTGTGCACGTGAGTGCAAGCGCCCTCTCTCAAATAAGTAAATAAAATCTTAAAAAAAAAACTGGTTATACTTTTTTTTTTTTTTTAAGATTTTGTTTATTTGACAGAGAGAGAACACAAGCAGGGGGAGCGGCAGGCAGAGGTCGAAGCAGACTCCCCACTGAGCAGGGAGCCCGATTCGGGGCTCAATCCCAGGACCCTGAGTTCATAACCTGAACCAAAGGCAGACACTTAGTGACCCAGGTGCCCCTAATCAATTTTAAATGCTTACTAAATCCTGCCAGCTGTGTGACTTTGGGCAAAATTATTTAGCTTCTCTCTACCATAGTCTTTTCACCTTTAAAATGAGGTAAGATGAAGCTCTTCCTTCAATACTCAGTCATCCTTCTGAGGCTAGTTACTTTATCCAGTGTTCAAGGTCTATATTCAGTATAAGATAACAGCCACTCTTTATTGAACTCTTGTGCCAAGATAGTAGTAAAGCCTGGATCCAAATACAAACTATATATGCTTAACCTCCCATGCATTATACTATGCCACAATTCATGTTTTTTTAAGTCTTTCTTTTACAGCATCCCAGGATATTCTTAATAGGCAGAAGCTGTTCATATTTATTTCTGTATTAACCCTATGCCCAAATTAATTAATATTTGTTGAATGAAAACTGGACATCTATGAACAAGAAAAAGAAAGAATCTCAATTCTTACCTTGCACTATGTATAAAAATTAACTCTAAGTGGACATATAGAATTGCTTGAAAAGAATACAAGAAAAATATCTTCATAACCCTACAGAGACCAATTATTTAACTTTTTGGATAACACACAAAACACATGACCCATGAAGAAATAAAATGAATGCAACTTCATCAAAATTAAAATATTTTCTGCTGCAAACAGTATCAGCATGAAAGAAAATATTGATAAAACATGTATCAGATAAAGAACTTTTATCAAGAATAAAGAACCACTACAATTCAATATGACAAATAACTGAAAAATGGACAAAAGATATGAACAAATATTTCACTAAAGAAATATGGAAAGCAAAAACATGAAAAGACGTTCAACAGCATCAGTCATTAGGGAAATGCAAATTAAAACCACAATGACATACCACTGCACACCTGTTAGAAAAGCTAATTTAAAAACTGGGATGCCTGGGTGGCTCAGTTGGTTAAGCGGCTGCCTTCAGCTCAGGTCATGATCACAGCATCCTGGGATCGAGTCCCACATCGGGCTCCTCGCTCGGCAGGGAGCCTGCTTCTCCCTCTGCCTCTGCCTGCCACTCTGTCTGCCTGTGCTCATTTGCTCTCTCTCTGACAAATAAGTAAATAAAATCTTAAAAAAAAAAAAAATTAACAATACTGGGGCGCCTGGGTGGCTCATCGGGTTAAAGCCTCTGCCTTCAGCTCAAGTCATGATCTCAGGATCCTGTGATCAAGCCCGGCATCCAGACTCTCTGCTCAGCGGGAAGCCTGCTCCCCCTGCTCCCCCGGCCCCACCAGCCTCTCTGCCTACTTGTGATCTCTGACAAATAAATAAATAACATCTTAAAAAAAAATTAACAATACCAAGTGCTTAAGAGATATAAAGGACCTGGAATTCTCAACCAGTGTGGACAGGAAAGCAAAATGATAAAGCTACTTTGAACAACAGTTTGATAGTTTCTAATAAGATTAAACATACACCTCCCATATGACCAGCAATCCTTCTCCTAGGTACCTACCCAGGAGAAATGAAAACCTATGTCCACACAAAGACTTGTATGCAAACGTTGTCTTTATTCATAACACAAAAACCAGAAAAAACCCTGAATATCCATCAACTAGTAAGTGGATAAACAAATCTGGAATACTACTTAGCAATAAAATGTAATGAATTACTGATGCATATGCAACTGGATGACTCTCAAAAGTATCACGCTAAGGCAAACAAGCCAAAAAAAGCTGCATGCTATAATAATTCCATTTATAGGACATTGTTGAATAAACTACCTAACAGAAAATGTATCAATGGTTGTGAGGGACCAGGGGGTGAAGCAAGAGAATGGACTACAAAAGGGCAAAAGGGAACTTTTTTGTGGAGATGGAAATGTTAAATGAAAATGGTCTATATCTTGGTTGTGGTTACACAAAAGCATGTTTGCAAAAACTTATCAAACTACAGACTTATAAAGGGTGAATATATAGAATATACAGTATCATGAGTAAACCTATATAAACGATGGACTTGGCATAATGATGATGTGTCAATGTAGATTCATCCATTATCACAAATGCACCACTCCAGTGGGGGATGGTGATAATGGGAGAGGCTTTGCATGTGTGGTGGCAGGGAGTATATGGGAAATCTCTCCACCTTTTGCTTAATATTGCTGTGAACCTAAGTAAAACTGTTCTAAAACATAAAGTCTATTTTTTGAAAATAGTGAATATAGTCCTGGGCAATATATGTACCTTAATAAATCTGACTTAAAACTTCACTGAATTACTTCTAGCACATTGCCAAATGCCCACAGCATTTAACTTTTCATACCGATGCTCCAGTTTCAAATTAAACACATCTAAAATTAACTCAATACTTTCTTCTTTGCCTACACCCCCCACCCTCAATCTCTTAACCCACTCTCCCTACTTCACAATTTCAGTGAACAGCACCAATATTCTGTCACCAATTCAAACCTCTAGAGTCCACCTATGACTCTCCTTCCTTCTCCCCTGATTTAAAGTCTTTTTTTTTGTTTAAGATTTTTTTATTTGACAGAGATCACAAGTAGGCAGAGAGGCAGGCAGAAAGAGGGGGAAACAGGCTCCCTGCTGAGCAGAGAGCCCAACTCAGGCTTGATCCCAGGATCCTGGGATCATGACCTGAGCAGAAGGCAGAGGCTTTAACCCACTGAGCCAACCAGGAGCCCCTGATTCAAAGTCTTTTAGAAGTCCTCTGAATTCTGCTTCCACAACCACTATTCCATTGAACTCTTCCCTTCCATTGTCATTTACGCCCACCCGTTTAAAGATATTTATTTACTTGAGAGAGAGAGAAGGCTCAATCTCAGGACGCTGAGATCATGACCTGAGCTGAAATCAAGAGTTGGAAGCTTAACCAACTGAACCACCCAGCTGCCTTCCCATCAATTTAAATAATCATTACCACATGCCTGGGCTGTTAAGTGCCCTCCAAAATGATCTCCAAGCCTTTCCTGGATGTTTCCTTTTTTCTAACAACACTGCATATATATGGGGACTAAATTATTTTTTATAACATTCTTCTCTTTTTTTTAAACATTATTTTTTAAGTAAACTTTATGCCCAATGTGGGGCATGAACTCCTGACCCTGAGATCAAGAGTCACATGCTGTACCAACTGAGCCAGCTAGGCACCCCTATAACTTTCTTTTTAAAATGCTCCAAGGCTCCCTCAACAAATCCTCTCATATGGCCAGTATGCACTATTCAATACACTTTGAATGCATTCTCAGCATTTTCCTGCCCCAAAGTGGTCTCTTCTGTTTGGCATTATACAAGTCCCATTCCTTCCAAAGAGCCTTCCTTCAGCATTCAGCCTGCAATTCCACCTAGCCCCTCTTTGTTTTGTTTTAAAACAAAGATTCTGAAATACTAACTTTCCATCTTCTTAAAGAACTCTAGCAACGGATTAGTAGTACTGACTGATACTGATTTTTGAAGCAAATTAGGAAAGTAACTATTGGAGAAAAACAATAGTTCTAAAAATCATCTTTAAAATGACGATTTCCGGGACGCCTGGGTGGCTCAGTTGGTTAAGTGGCTGCCTTCAGTTCAGGTCGTGATCCCAGCGTCCTGGGATCGAGTCCCCACATCAGGCTCCTTGCTCAGCAGGGAACCTGCTTCTCCCTCTGCCTCTGCCTGCCACTCTGTCTGCCTGTGCTCACTCCTGCTCTCTCTGACATAAATAAATAAAAAAATAAAATAAAATAAAATGACGATTTCCAATCTGACAAAACTTTCTCCTTCAATGTTGAGATTCGTACAACTTTATACAAAAGCAACGGAACAAGGAACGCTCTTCAAGATTAACATTGTGATACTCTACATAGTAGGTCTACAGCAATCTATTTTATAACCTTGAAATTATAAGCCCCTTTCTTGCTAAGAGCTCAAAATATGTTCATAAATTGAAACACAAACCAAGGTAAAATGGACAAGAGGTCTGCTTAAGGAAAAGTTAACTATTCTCTTGAACCTTGGCACCTTTTCCACCAAATTTTGACTCTAGGCTCCTTGAAAGCAGAGAGCTTATGTTTCTGAAGGAGAAATAACTACTCTGCATTATTCTAACATGACAAAGTACAGCAGGTATTTTCTGCTAAGGCTTGGAAGACACAAGCCCAAGTTGACAATGCTTAAGGAAGAGCAGTAGGTCACAACAGTAGATAATTGAGAATGGGAAAGCTCCATCTCCCCTTCTACCTACAGAGGCTGTAGAATAACTAGCAAATATTGCCTCCACTGTCTTACTGATAGCATCAATTTCTAGAATTTCAAGAATTACTATTTTTAAGAAATCTTACAGGACCAATATACTATAAGCGGCTAGGGTCGGGGAATTTATAACAGAGTTCGGAAGGACTCCAATATACTCCTTGAGAATAAAGTGAGGGGGCTTTCGTACAGAGTGAAAGGAATAGACTTGAAATCAGGTTCTAGGTTCAAAACCTTGACTCCACTCTACACATAGCAGTTGTGTCACATTGGGCAAATGACATAATAACTATCACTTCCTGAGAAGAGTACCTACTTTGCTAGGTTTTGAAAGGTAAAATGAGGGACGCCTGGGTGGCTCAGTTGGTTAAGCAGCTGCCTTCGGCTCAGGTCATGATCCCAGCGTCCTGGGATCGAGTCCCACATCGGGCTCCTTGCTTGGCAGGGAGCCTGCTTCTCCCTCTGCCTCTGCCTGCCATTCTGTCTGCCTGTGCTCACTCGCGATCTCTCTAACAAATTAATAAATAAAATCTTTAAAAAAAAAAAAAAAAGAAAGGTAAAATGAGAACACGTGTGAAAGTATCCTAGGACAGTGCCCTGTATATATTAATTGTTCAATAAATGTTAAACAGTCCTTCAATTCTTCATCTTTTTTAAAGATTTTATTTCTTTCTTTATTTGAGAGAGAGTGAGAGTGAGAGAGCACAAGTAGGGGGAGCGACACAGGGAGCAGGAGAAGCAGGCTCCCCGCTGAGCAGGGAGTAAATGGACATGGGGCTAGATCACAAGACCCTAGGATCATGATCCTCACTGAAGGCAGACACTGAACTGACTGAGCCACCCATGTCCCCCAGCAATCCTTCAGTATCATAGCACCTACTTGGCATTTTGCCAAGTACATTTTTAAAAAGTTGAGATCTGGGACGCCTGGGTGGCTCAGTTGGTTAAGCGGCTGCCTTCGGCTCAGGTCATGATCCCGGCGTCCTGGGATCGAGTCCCACATCGCACTCCTTGCTTGGCAGGGAGCCTGCTTCTCCCTCTGCCTCTGCCTGCCTCTCTGTCTGCCTGTGCTCGCTCTCTCTGACAAATAAATAAATAAAATCTTAAAAAAAAAATCTAAAAAAAAAAAAAGTTGAGATCTGTGTAATTGGAGCAGTCATTCAACTTATCCAACTTTTAAAGAATTGTTAATACATTTCCCTTTCTATCTGTGATATTGAGGCTTTAATGTTAATTAAAACATCAGAGAACCATAAACTATATGGAAAAATAGATTGTTTAAGGAATGTCGTATCTTCTTGCTTTTCCAACCACAAATATCAAATTTACCACTTACCTTCATCGTCATCATCTCTTTCTTTCTCTTCCAATGCTTGTCTTTCCAATTGTCTTGCTACCTCATCAACTGAGGCTCCTGATTCTTTATCAGGTTCCTGTTGCCCTGCTGATCAAATATAACATAAATCAAATCTAAAAAAGATAGTTTCCAATCAGAATATGTTCTAAGGATCCTGGAGAACACACAAGTCCTTTCTTGCCTGATAAGTATTTGGGAAACAAACACAGAAACGTTATTGTGAACATTATAAAATTCACTTAATGACAAAAACCCGCCACATCTAAGTAGCCTTGTCCATTCAACAAAATATCTATTACACTTTCTCTGTGCTAGCAACTAAAGGATAAACAAAAATGTGAGTTGGTCCCTATCCAATTGTTAAAAGTATTTAACAATTAGACTGCTACAACAAACACTTTATTAAACAAACAGGTACTTAAGATAGGTAATAAATGCTGAAGGTCTTAGTAAGAGGAGGATTTCTACCGAACACTGGGAACTTCAGTCTTCATGAGAAATAAGCCATCAAGCTAGGCTAGGTAAAATCAAAATAAATCGAAAAGATAATTCCATTACTAAAAAACAAAATTCTTGAATAGCTAAGCACAAGACCAGCCTTCCCCTTCACCCAAGTGAATACAATCTAGCTGTAGTAGCAATAGGTGTGTTAGAATGAAATAGTATTATGAGTTAGCACATACTGAAGAGATATTCTGGCTACTGTAGAGGATTCGTGTTGAGAGATAAAATTGTTAAATATTAGGGGGACCTAAATGGAAAAATTGAAGAGTTCGGATTTCATCTGAAAGCCAGAAACAGCCACCAGACTATGTCCCAGGATTAAATTTTCTCTGGAAGGGTCCCAGCACCCACAACTTTCCCTTTTCAACTTCCATTTAATAGAAATTTCAGAAAGATACATATTAACCCTTTCCAACCTCTCTCATCTTCACCTTCATCACTTATGGCCTCTCCATTTGTCTCTCAATCTTCATGTGGCTGATTTTAAAAACCGGTACAAACACTGTTTTCCTAAAAGGAAGGACCAGGTACAACAAAAAACACTGACTTCTTAAAATAAAACATTTAAGTTCCTAATGCATAATGTAATCCAAGTGTAAACTTTCAGCTGGTTTCCTTGCCTTACCAGTGGATTTAGAGAAGTTCCATTCCAATCCATAGAATATTCTATCCGAACTACCCGCAAATGGCATCACAAGTCAGGCCTAAAAGCCCTGAAGCTTGACGATGCTATGGTTTAGGCAGGTGAAAATTCGCAACACTACCTCATATTCTGCAATTACTACTCCGTGACAGGACCGCGTGGGCATACACACATATACACACACCTCAAAAGTGCAGCCGGAACAAAAATCCCTCTGTAAACCGGGAAGGTGGGGGGAGGTGCGGCCAGGGCACTGAGACTTGCTCACTCCACCCCCATCCTTGAAAGTATGTTCCAGATATCTTAAGCAAAGAGGCGACAGTGTGGGGTCAGAACTAGACTTTCGAGGAGGGCAAACCGCCAGAAGGGTGACAGGGCTGAGCCCTGTGCGCAGCTTCGAGTCCGCTGCACGATCTGTGTGGAAGCTGAGTTCTGGCACGTCTAAGGGCTCAGGCCCAGCAACCCCAGAACTACCTCACGACCAGCTGAGGCACCCTATTCACCCCACCCCAACCCCAACAGCTCCCTAGTTCCACAGAAAGAGAAGCTGCCTTTTCCCGACACTAGAAATCTGTAGCCTTGTTTTGACACACGCTCTGTCCTGGGAATCAATCCAGGGCAGTGTTCGAGTCCCCAGTTTCTGTCACCCCCGCCAGGCCTGGGCCGAGCCGTTCGACCATCCCCCGCGGCGACTGGGAACACATAAAACTCCCTTTACCTGTGGCAGCCCCTTTACTCTTCTTCTTCTTCCGTCTTTTTTTCTTGGCTGCTTCCTCAGCTGTAGAGGCAGCTCCTTCTTCTCTGTCGTCTGGATCCAAGTCGCCATTCAGGTGGCTCCCGGAGGACGCTGCCTCCTCCACGCCCGCCATGTTGCCCGAGAGAGCGCGAGACAGAGTGAGACAGAGCGGCAAGGGCCCGCTCCTTCTTCACCCACCCACACCAGCGACGCCGGAAGTTGCTCTCGATGGTTGGGGAGCAGGGAATGCTGGGATGTCGGAGGACTCACTACGCGGGTCGCGCGCGAAAGAGCCCCGGACTACTCTTTGAAGAGTCTCTCAGGTGAAGTTTCTGAAGCGCTGCCAGAGCTGGACCGAAAGCCCTTTTTTGTCCCGCGCCTTGGGCCTTTCCCGGGGAAATGTGTCGGCGTTGGGTCAAGTTGAATGCCTGTTCTTGCCTTGTGGCCAGGTCCAGCCCGCAAGAGGGAAGGGCGTCTCTGCTGGAACGGAAAAGTTTTATATTCGCGGTAATATGAAGCGCACCGGAAGCGAAGAGAAGCCCCCCAAAAATGTGTTTGCTTGTACACCTTTTTTATGACTCAAAGGGACTGCGTTGTTTTTCACAATTACAGTTCACGGCGAGGCTGCTCAGGCACTTAAGGAGATAAACCTTCAGGAGAGACCGAAGAGGCAGTCAGGACGGGTTTATTATTAGAGAAGGCAAGGGAAGACGGCGTCTGAAGTCGGAGGGAGTGATTAACTGCAGAGTGCTGCTGGGAGGTCAAGTAAGAGGGCTGAAAAATGTCAGTTGTATATAGTAACATGGAGGCCATTGATAACTTTAGCAAGAACTACTTAGGTAGAAAGATGGAAGCCGGGCTCAAAAGAGCTGAGGAATGAGAAGGAGTTGAGGAAATAGAGAATCTCCTCATCCTTCAAATATCAAATATTTAAGTGGCTTAAATGCCACTCCCTCTGAGACTCCTTACTCAGCAATCTAAAAATCTCCTTTTACAACCTCTTGTTGACGTTTTAACCTTTTTTCATGGCAATTTGTAATATAATCCGTTAGATAAATTGTTTTATGTCTGTCTCCCCAACTACCTGAGCTCCGTAAGAACAGGAACCGTGCATATTTTGTACTCTTTTACCAGCACCCTAGAGCTTAGTCTGAAC
>ML112239.1:2034-25371 GCA_003697995.1 Taxidea taxus jeffersonii | reverse complement strand
TCTCTGTCTGTCAAATAAATAAATAAAATCTATAAAAAAAAAAAAAGAGCTCCACCTTCCTTCCCAGCCCACCCTGTGCTCCCCCAAACTAGCCCCTGCTGGCTCTCCAGCCCCTGCTGGCTGCAGCCTCTTCTGCACCTGGGCTCCTGGCATCCTTCACCACCTTCCCCCCACCCCCCCGCCTCCCCCACCACCGCCCTGTGTGCACCTAAGAGTCTGTCCTCTCAGACCAGGGAAAGGTGCTGAGGCCCCAGCGTTGGACTTATACTAACATGAATAGCACTGTGTTTGCATCACTCCCTTCTACAGACTTCTGGGCAGCTTGAGGACAACCTATCTTGTGTACATTTTTTTAAATATGTGCATTTCCCAAAACAAATACGTGATGAATACGGTTTCTGTATAGAACCCAGCCCACATGTTCTGAGCACCGGCAGTGTCCCTGGCCTTGTGGGACAATATGCAGGAAGCTGTATGGAGGGGGACATGGGGGACTACATAAATACACAGCAGAGACCCAGCTTGATCAAGATCCTGCTGAGCCCGGGGTGGGGGGGTGCTGAGGCAAACACTTGACGTGGATCCCATTGAATCTTCATAAAAACTCAGTGAGGCGGGTTTTGTAGGCTCAAGAAGGACCAGCAATTCACCTGAGGCCACACAGCTTGTCAGCTCCATGGATTATGAACCACAAAATCAAGAAAGCTATGGGATCCAACAAACAAATTGCCATGCTGTATTAGTTTCCTGCTGCGGTGTAACAAATGACCACACACTTAGCACCTAAAATCAATGCCCATTCATTATCTCAACCCAGTAGGTCAGGAAGTCCCCATCGGCTCAGCAGGGGTTCTCTGCTTAGGCTCCCCCAAGGCCAAAATCAAGGTGCCACCCAGCTGGGTCCTTATATGTTTCCATGATCCCTCAGGTTGTTTCCAGTATCCATTTCCTTGTGGCTGGGGGTCTAAGATCCCCATTTTCTCGCTGGCTGTCAGCTGGGGACCACTCTTGACTTCTGGATGGCACCTCCATCTTTAAGCCAGCCATGAATGGTGTGTGGAATCCTCATGCTTGGAGTCCCCCTGAGGTTCCCTTCTGCCACCAGGTGGAGAAAGTTCTCTACTTTTCAGGGCTCCCTTGAAGGAATGAAGCCCACCTGGATAATCTCCCCCTTTCGAAGGCTGACTGTGCCATAAGCCCAACACAGTCAAGGAGTGTGAGGTCTGCCATTCACGTTGCAGGGACTGGACACTTAACCCTTGGAGGATATTACTGGAAATGCTGCCTCCCATACAAGGTAAAGAATAGCCCAAGCTTATGGAGATACAGCTTGAAAAACACTGAAGTACATCTAATTTTAGAGGGCACAGTTCAGTTTCCCATTCACGACCGATGAAGTACCAGAGAGAGAAACTGATGCTGATGTCAACTGGAAAGATTCAACTTCAGCGACTGGAAATTCACAAATCAGTGTTCTCAGGTGAGCCACTGGTTTCCTTTATTTTCAGCGGCATCAAGGTTGGATTGGCCCGAAATTAGATTCAGCTCCTCCTTAGGAGCCTCCTTATTATATAAAGAGAAATAAAACATCATAGTTTATTTGTTTGAAGGGCTGGTATTCCCAGTAAAATCATGTTCAGGATGGTGAGGTAGGTACGAATCAGCACAGAGCTGAGAAGGGAAGAAAGCTGTTCACAGTCCAGAGCTGCTGATCACTGCGGGGCTTCTGGTCTCTGGAGAGAAGGGCAGGGGTGTCTGCAGACTCTGTGGTCACCAAAAGGTCCTGTGCAGTCACCCATCTCCGGAGCAGAGTTTTTTCCTCTTGGGGAGCTAACGGTGAGTATGCTCAATTCACCATTTAGGTTCTGATTTACATTCTCCTCCGAAAAATAACCGATTATTACGAAGGCAAACCCCATGCCTTCCTGAGAGTTGTTTTTCTTTAACACACATATTTTAGAAATGAGAAACTCAGGCTTATTCTCTCAAAATAAGGAGAGGTGATGCGCACAGTAAGGTAGGGATAATCTCAGTTTAAACAAATGGGATTTTCATTGATGCTAGACTTGAAAACATAGCCCAGATTAATGACTTTGTGAATACTCAGTCCCTGGGCCTTAGCCCAAGTGTAGCATAAATATTCTTCCAGACTCGATGACAGTGAACTAGCTTATGTTTGGCCCTCCAAAGACATGTCCAGGTTCTCAGGGATGACTGCGTAGCAGCCAACTGGGTTTGCTTTCATAGGATTGCTGTTTATTGTAATGGCGTAATGCTTGTGAAGGCATGTTGATGTGTGATTTTTAAGCTAGGAAGAATTCAATAACGTTTTATCCTTGTCTACTTCTTTTAAAAAAATGTGAGGAGCAGAGAAAGAAAGCTCTATGAACTCAGTCACTACTGGGACTCTGGAAATCTGTGGTTGTCCCCAGGACTCCATTTATATAGCGGCCCCCTTGCCATCTGGGAACAATGCGAATTGGAATTTGGGATTCATCATCAAGACCTCAAATTGCTAATTTAAGCATTGCCTAAACAGGAAAAAGGGAACATGCATCACATACTATAAGCCTTTGGAAGGTATATCAAGATGTTTAAGAGCTCACCCGGAGCCAAGGTCTCGTCCGGCACTCTCCAGAAGAAACATAATGCAGGTGATGTGTCATTTAAATTTTCTAGTAGCACATTTTAAAAAGTAAAAAGAGATAAGTGAGTTTGATTGTAATCATATATTTTATTTAACCCTACAGAGAGAGAGAGAGAGAGAGAATGTTATCATTCCAACACGCAAGCAATATAAAATTGCTGGTGAAATATTTTTCATTTTGGGGGGCTAAGTCTTTGGAATGCAGTATGCATAACATGTGCATAACAGCAGATCTGCATTCGGACCAGCCACACTTCAAATAGCTGTATGTGGCTGCTCTTCTCTGTTGAACAGCACTGGAAGCATGGGCCTAGGCCATGCTTCCTCACGACATAAGGGAATTGAGAAGCAGCTTGAAGTAGCTCACCCGGTAAGGTGCTAAACGAGCTCGTTTTCTCCAGGCAACTCCTGAGACTTGGAAGAAGTTCCTCCAAGAGAGCTAAATGCTGATAACAAAGCAACACTCTAGACAGTTGCTCTGTGTCTATTCCCGACTTCACAGTTAGGAGCTTGAGGATGGCGGTCTGGTTGCAAGGGGAACTGTGTTCACACCGTAAGTACACTGTTCCCACTTTGCCAGGGATGTCTCGGGAGAAATCTGATGGGGACTCTGGGGAAGGAGACTAAGTCCCCACATCACACCCGAGACTGCTTTCCAGTGCTGACCTTGTCCTCAGTGGTGTCCCATAGTGAAGGCCCCGGAAGCTGGAGGCAGAAGCAAATATACAGGAACCATGGGGAACCAGCATCCACGGTGAAGCCCTACATTGAGATCTTAGAAGAGCCTCACCAAGACAGGGATGGAGAAGAGGGTGGTTTATCAGAAAGAAACAGCCGGAAAGTTGGGGGTGGCAATAAGATTAGACAACTGGGAGGGTCAGGCCACTGCAGACAAGGGAACTCCACGGGGTCACAGGGGGTCACCTGGGAAAGAACTCCTTTGACATTGCAGGGGAGGCAGAGACTGTGGGAGAGACATCTGTTTGTTTTTTCTGGTGCGAGGGGAATAACAAAATGCGACCAGGAGGGCTAATAGGCTGCAGATGGAGAACTTCTGGCTGAGAGCTCAGTCCAGCCAAGAGCTTTGAACTGGAACCAACCCTCTAATTTTCAGCAGCGCGTGTGGCCCATGAAACAGAAAGAGTGAAGTAAAACAAGAGACTCACCAGAGATAATCATGACTTACTCCCAATGAGTAAAATAGCAGAGATTACACTGGACTGGAGAAAGAGGGGTTTGACTGTAAAAGGCTAAGGAATCCCAACTTGATCCAGTCAATGATAGGGAAGCTATTCAACAGGCTGATAGTGTAGGATTCGGCATAAACTTAAGAGAGCTTATTCTACCTACAGAGGGTTAGCAAGACGTAGGGTCAGGTGCTGATTGAGAGAACATTCCGGTAACACAGGAGAGAGACTATAGCGCCTGAACCCAGGGTGGAGACGTGGGTATGGCGCGGGGTGGGAGGTAGAATTGGCCCCTGTTGTTGTGCAGGGAGGGGCAAGAAGGGCAGACAGGAGTCTAGGCTGCACCTATCCTGATGTCCAGACGGGGGCAACTGGGTGGGTCTCCTGCTGCCCCAGGAACAGACTCAGTGACCCATGAACTTTGCACGCGGTGATATCACAGGGGGCCTTTAGTCCGCAGCTGTGGGTCTGAAGGTGGGTAGAAATTTAGAGGTCATCAGCCAAAAATTGTGAGCCTGTGAAGAGACCATATTACGTGTACAGGAAAGCTGATCCACATTACCAAATACTGTTTCCAATAATTGTATTATACTTTGTAATTAATAGAATAAGTGATTCCATTTGGATGATTGGGGGAAGACTATAAACGGTATAACTGGTAGTGTTTTTCTAGCCCAAACCCAGCTTTTAGATATTTCTTCCTTCTTTGTTAGGTATTGCAGGACCCGTAAATATTGCCAACAGCTTCTTTGTCCCCTGAGGGCTGATGCGCGCCCGACCCCCTCCCCGACGCACAAGCGGGCACACCTGCAGCCTGCGGTTTGTGGATGACTGGGGCTCCCACTCCCAGTTTTCCCTGTGCCAGGCCAGATCTCAGTCCCGTGGCTCCCACCTGAGACCCTGCCGGTGCCTCCCGCTGCCGGGTCTGCCGCACGTTAGCATCCAGGTGCTGGCAGCTAGAGCGGCGGCCCTCCAGCCCGGCACCTGCGGATAACTGCGCCAATGAGGAAAACCCTAGAAATGCACGAGGAAGCGTGAGTGGGTGCAGAAACTTAAACAGGCCTTAGGTCAGGTCCTGAGGAGGGAGGTGAGAACGGGCTCCCAGAACTTGGGGAAGTCTTGGGGGAGAGGACGTGGAGGCTGAGCTAAGGAGCCTCGGAGAGCACAGAGGAGGTGGGGGGCAGGCTCCCCAGCAAGGACAGGAGCGGAGCCCGTGTTGTCGCAAGACCTGCTTGGAGGAAGCCTTGGCCACTCTGGGAGGGGGAGCAGGTAAGGCGGCAAGCTCTGGAGGGAGGCATGAAACCCCTCTACCCATGCACCCCAGATGACCCTCTAGTAGGTAAGCGGCTAAATCCAGTTTCCTCTGGGGGCGGGCCTCCCCGGCAGGAGTGGTGAGGCTGGAGGGCAATCAGACATGCCCCCCAACACCCATTTGCTGATGTCTGAAATGATCTTAATACCAAGTAAGACCTTCCACTTCCCTGCTTAGAAGACTGAAATCACAACACAAAGGACGAAAGATTCCTGACCCCAAATGAATTCGTACTAGCGTGTAGGTAACTGAAATTAGACCTGTCCCAACACCAGTAGAGGTAGGGAAAAGGGACACACCTCCCCTAGTTTGGAAAAGCGCCCTGAAATGAGACCCTGTGGTCCTAAAAAACCCATATCCCCAGTCTCACCCATTTCTCCGGGGCAGTTTACCTGAAATCAATCTCAGGCCCAGAGGGGGCAGAGCTCCTGGTGTGAGCGTCGGCCGTGGTGGTGGTGTTAGCTGCAGTGTGGGCCACTCAATTATTTCACCTGCCTGAGATTTCACTTGAGACTTTGGTGTAGACATATTTTAAAGATCTCTGTGCTGCAAAATACTTCCAAGTATTGAGTTCCTCAGAAGGCACTTACTAGTCATGGGCATGAGCTCAGAGAACAAACATGTGTACACCAAGAGGGACAGACATAAATGTGAGGTTTTCTTTAATTATACTGGTTCCTTAGTTAAATATAACAGGCACGACTCTTCTGTGAGCCTACAGAATCTTTCCCAGAGTGACAATAACTTTTTCCCTCTGACTCAACCTCTTTCTTCATCTTCTCAACCTCTCTTGCCAGCATTATGGGGATGGCCCCATTCCCAAGGCTGTTTGCTGGGTTATGGGGGCTTGGAAGTCTCTTCAACTGGTGGGACGCAGATTTTTTTCAGCCCTTTTAAAATGATCTAACATACATACGACCGTGACGACCGTGGTCAGCACAGCAATTCAGCCCTTGAGAGGATATGTTTTAACCCATGACAAATGTTGGAAAGTTATCTAATTGTTCCCTCTCTTCCTAATTAGGACACTGGAAATTGTTAGAACCCAGAGTTCACTGAACCACTATAGAGAGCCCCTTCCATTCAGATGGCACTTTTAATTCTCTTTAATGTATTTTTTATTTATTGTCTGACTTTATTCAATGTCAGGAGAGTGGGTAGAGCAGGTGTCATGATTCTCACTTGACCGATCAAAAAGGTAAAACAAAACACAGCAAGGGTTTGCCTTTGGTCACAGAGTAAATTAGGAGCAGACTTGGATCTAGAAGTGAGGTCAGCCTCTTTGGGTGGTCCCCTGACCCAGGCTTGTTATAATTTCAGGCCTGATGAGCTCCCCTGAATCTCACTACACCGGAACTACAGGTGAGGTTTGCAGGCACCTCCCCTGCAATGTCGACAATATCAGTCACGGGTCCAGTACCCTTCCTCCCTTCCAGATAGAACAGCTGTAGATAAAGGAGATGCGGGCTCTCTGTCCCTGTGCCAGGGGCTAATGGGCCAGAAGAACGAACCAGATTTTCATTTTCTCATATTCCCTTCTTGGGCTTTCAAACCAGTACTGGTAGTAAACAATATTCTTAAAATAACAACTATCAGCAATGGATAAAATGTTCTAAATAGTTAAACATTACAACTAATTAGAAATCTAACATCTCCAGGTGTTTTGACTTTACCTATGGGGGGAGGGGCAGCGGGGTTGGTGGGGAGGGAGGAGAGGGGCTTGCTAAAGATCTAGCAGCAAGGGTGGCTGTGCCAGGATCTTTGTTCTGTCCCTCAGATCTTGTTCTCTAGGTCTTGATCAGTTGTTTTCTGTCATTCTAGGTGCCCTGTGTTGAGAGTAAGAAGGTGGGGGTATATATGTGTAAACTTTCGACTCTACATCCAGTGCCTGGTTCTGCCATTACAAGGGCTTCGCTGTCTTGGCTACAAAATTTACTCTCTTTCTCCTCCACGCTGTTCTGAAATTCTGTATCTCAGGTCATTGACTCCATTGGTTATATCAGCCTTCCCCTCCCCCCTCTTCAAGAGAGACACTATTTGTCTTAAGAAATTTTATGGTTTAGGTGGAACAAATCTGGCTCCCCACAGAGCCCTGAGAGGAATATCCAAGAAAGAAAATAATCCTGTATTTCTGGCATTTCCTGGCTGCCCAAAGCATCCCTCTACAGCTGACATTGATAAAATTTCATCCAAAGCCTTGGTCAATCAGGCTACAGGGTTTTAAAACATCACTTACTATGTGAGACATAGTAGCACTTAAGACACTGGGCTTTTTTCTGCATAGATTGTGGCGTGTGCCTTCTCAGTTTTGCATGTCCTCGTGTTCCTAAGGAGCCAGTACAGCCCCTCAAGTAATTGAAAAGTAATTTTATTTTTTAAAGATTTTATTTGTCAGAGTGAGCACAGGCAGACAGAGAGGCAGGCAGAGGGAGAAGCAGGCTCCCTGCCGAGCAAGGAGCCCGATGTGGGACTCGATCCCAGGACGCTGGGATCATGACCTGAGCCGAAGGCAGCCGCTTAACCAACTGAGCCACCCAGGCGTCCCGAAAAGCAATTTTAAAATAGTTTGACACGCCTGACAAACACAAAAGCATTCTTGAACAGAAGGAAAGATTCCTCCCGCTCTTGTACGAGCTGACTCAACATTATAAAGATGTCCGTTTTCCTAAGTTAAAGATTGAATGCCGTATCAAAAAGCTTTTTTAGACAAGTTGATATTGAATAAAGTTCATATGGGAAAATAGAATGGCAAAAATAGCCAAAAAACACTTGAAAAAGCACAAGGGATGACTACCCCTACCAGACAATAGAATATACTATAAATCCTCTGTAATTTAAAGTCAGTAGAGCCTGTGGCTCTTGATCTTGGGGTTGTGAGTTTGAGTCCCTAGTTGGGTTACTCAAAATCTCTCTTAAAACAACCAAATAACCCCGAAGTATGACAGTGCCACTAAGACCAATAGACCAGGGAAATAGAAAAGCCCCAAAATACACCCAAGTGCATATGGAAATTTAGTAGACATTATAAAGGTGGCATCTCAGGGGTGCCTGGGTGGCTCAGGTAAGCGTCTGCCTTTGGCTTGGGTCATGATCTCAGGGTCCTGGGATTGAGCCCCTACTCAGGGTCCCTACTCAGCAAGGAGTCTGCTTCTCCCTCTGCCCCACACCCACATCCTGCTTGTGCTGTCTCTCAAATAATATAAAAAATAAAATCTTTTAAAAAAAAAAGCATCTCAAATTTTTGGGCAAAGATGGACATTTTAATAAACGGTGCTATTCACCATAGCCCCCCCTCAAAAAAGTGGAAACAAAATGGTATATTTATATAATGAAATATTCCGTTAAAAAATTAACATTGATACCTTCTACAGCAATGAACTCTGAAAACAGGCTAAGTGAAAGAAGGCAGTCACAAAAAAACACCATTGTGTGATTCCTTTTATATGCAATGTCAAAATTAGGTAAAAACCTTAGGGTCAGAAAGTGGTAGTGGATGCCTGGGGTAGGGAAGAACAAAAGGTTTGTTTTGGGGGTGATGAAAATATCCTCAAGTGAGATTGTGTTGATGGCGCAGAATTCTGTGGATCTGTTAAAACCATCGAATTGTATACTTGAAAGGCAAGACTTTTCTCGTGTAAGAATTACATCTCAATAGAAATGCTAAATAAGAGACAAAGGACAATTGAACAATGGAGAAGGTATTTCAACCCTATGAAAAAAAAGTTCAGAGTCACTCAATGAGAGAAATGCAAATTAAACAACACTGAGAAGCCACTTTTTACCTAGATGTTGGTTAAAAACAACCAAGTATGAGGGTACACTGTGTGGGCTGTGGGAAGACAGGCACTCCCACATGGTGCTGGTTGGAATACAAACTGCAGAGAATTAGGCAATACGTACCAGGCGTGCCTATGCGATGTGACCCAGCAATACCACGCCTAGGAAACTATCCTGCAGGCCTACTTCCAACAATGTGAAAATAGAGGTGCACAAGGTTACCCATTGCAGTATTGCTGGAAACTACAAATCTAAATGCTCATGCACCGGGCACTGGGCTATTACTCACCCAAATCTTACCATTTGCAAGGGATGTGGATGGAACTAGAGTCTTGTGCTAATTGAAATAAGTCAGAGGAAAAACAAATACCATATGATTTCACTCATATGTGGAATTTAAGAAACAAAACAGACAATCGTAGGGGAAGGGGGAAAAATAAGAGGGAAGCAAACCATAAGAGGCTCTTAACTATAGAGAACAAACTGAGGGTTGATGGAGGGAGGTGGGGGATGGACTGGATAGTGATGGGTAGTAAGGAAGACACTTGTGATGAGCACTGGGTGTTGTATGTGAGTGATAAATCACTGAATTCTCCTGAAACCAATATTACACTGTATGTTAACAAGAATTTAAATTAAAAAATTGAAAAAAAAATGTTCACTCATAGGGGACTGATTGAATAAGCTACAGTTCGTCTACAAAATGGAATACTAAGCAACTCTCTACAAGAATGAAAAACAGCTCCATAAAATTGATATGGAGTGATTTCTAGGATATACTGTTGAGTGAAGAAATAACATGCAAAAGAGCATCTGTAGTATGCTGTCCTAAATGTAAGAAGGAAGGGATATAAGAAAAATATATGTAATGCTTTCCTTTGTACAAAAAAAGTACAGGAAGAATAAACCAGAAACTAAAGAGATAGGCTAATGTTGTGGGTTGAATTACGGTCCCACCCTCTTTCCCCACAGCCCTGGAAAGCTATGCTGAAGTCCTAATCTCCAGTGCATCAGAATGTGACCTTATTTGGGAACAGGGTCCTTACAAATATAATTTGTTGAGATGTGGTCATACCAAAGTAGGGTGGGCCTTTAATCCAATGTAAGGACTAACATCCTTATAAGGAAGATGGCCCTGTGAGGATGATGGCTGTGGTAAGGGTGATCTATCAGCCGAGGAACAAAAAGATTGCTGACAAACCACCGGAGCTAGGAAGTGGCAAGGAAGGATTCAGATGGATTACGGGTCTGCAGACCCTTTGACTTGGGACTTCTAGCTTCCAGGACTGTAGATTATATGTTTCTGTCATTTTAAACCACTCAGTTTGTGGCACTTACAAAATGGCTGCCCTAAGACATACAGTTCCGGGGTGGGGGGGGCGGGTTGGAAAAGGGCTTGAGAAAAGGGAGGAATGAGAATGGAGGAGTGGGATGGGGAGGGAACAACATTCTCTGAGTAAACCATTTTATGAAGCTCTGACTCAGAACCGTACCAATGTTTCATATACCACCCAAAATTAAACATTTAAACTCAGCCAGGATGGGGGCGCCTGGGTGGCTCAGTCAGTTAAGCCTCTGCCTTTGGCTCAGGTCATGATCCCAGGGTCCTGGAATCAAGCCCCACATCGGGCTCCCTGGTCAGCAGGAAGTCTGCTGCTTCCTCTCCTTTTGCCCCACCCCTCCTTCTCATTCTCTCTCTCAAATAATGAAATCTTGAAACAAACAAAGAACTTTAAAATGAGCCAGGGTGTGCGAGAACCCAATGTGGCACCAAACAGTAAAATATGAACCTAACCGAACTGAAAATGAACAATGTGACTACACTAAAGTGAACAAGGAAGAAAAGTAACCTAACAAAAATAACGTTAGCAAAAACTGTATTTTGACTGGAGACTATAAGGTTAAAGACACTGTATATAAATAGTGTCCTCTCGTTCCTATATGTGTTTCTGACCGTGGCACAGATTAGCGACTTGGGAACTGCTGGAGATATATACCAGCATTGAACAAATAAGTAAATACGTTGTAGATGCCAAAAGTCACATTTCTCAAGGTCTGAGAAGGAAGTTACCAAAAAGAAAAGGGGAAGGCTGGAAGACTCTCTACCTATTGTTTCGAGTTTGGAGGAATTGTGATAAACTGTGTTTTGTGATGTATGTAAAGATAGATAGAGCCATTATTCTCCCATAAAAGGAGACAGGGCTCCTTGGAGAAATAGTTGAACCCAAAGCCAGGGCGGGGAAAATTAAAGATGAGCTGTAGTTACATAAATAAGTTGCTCAAAAACTGATAAGGGGATAGGGAAAGGACACAGGAGCCAACATGAAGGAAATTCCTTTGGTGGAAGCTGGCGTGAGTTGAGCAAGAAAATGATAGTATTGAATTATAACCTGTAGAATAAAATAAATTCCAAGCATCTGTACTGATACAAGTAATTGAATAAAATACATGGGTGGAAGCTTCTTCCTTACAGGACAATTCCAATTAATATGAAAAAATGAGAGAACTTGTGCTCTGTGATTCAGCAAACACCCAGGGATGGATGCAAAAATGGGCAAAAGTTTGAAGAGCAATGGGAATTTGAAAAAAAAAAATGCTCATTCATAGGGGACTGATTAAGCTATAGTTCATCTATAAAATAGAATACTAGGCAGCTCGATAAAAGAATGACTATGCAAATATTTGCATGTCCTCAAAGTATCTCCCCTGCAATATTCATTACCAGGAAAAATCGTAACTTTGCTGTGAAGAAACCTACAGACAGCACCTTAACCAAGTGGTCAAGGTTGACCTCACCAGTGAGAAGTCAGGTTGTTCTGCAGCCTTGATACCAGATGCACTTGTGACCTTCTCGCCAAATACAACTTCATTACAGTAATGAGAAGACATCAGACAAACACAAATAGAGATGGTCTATAAAATAACTGGCTAGGGGTGCCTGGGTGGCTCAGTCAGTTAAGGGTCTCCCTTCTGCTTGGGTCATGATCCCAGGGTCCTGGGATTGACCCCCACATCCAGCTCCCTGCTCAGCACAGTCTGCTTGTCCCTCTCCCCCTGCTCCTCCACCTGCACTCACTTGCTTGTGCTCTTTCTCTCATAAATAGATAACATTTTTTTTAAAAAGATAACATTTCTCTTCCATCTACTATATAAATAATATTCTTGGCTTCCTCTCAGCATCCCTACTTTGTCTTCCAGCTGGCTTCTTCTTCTTCCTTTCTCTTAATCCTGTTCATCTGACTTTGAGTTTTGCATTTTGAAGATTCATAACATTACATTTTGTTCTGAAACCATAATTTAGTCTCCCTTGTGCTACCTATTGATTAAGCCGAGCAGCTGAAAACCAGTAGCAACAATCATATTGTTATGACCAGGTAGATAATGTTCATACTAATCTACATAGCGTAGACGCTATAATTAAAGTCCCTCTTTGGGTACAGCTTTTTGTTTTCCTGGAATTTCTCATTAGCTTTCTTTTTTGTTTCTTCCACCAATTATCTTTATCATATTCCCAGTTATTTCCAAACTTCTAATAACTTAGGTATTCCATTAAGTTCCCATTTTCCTGGGGATGTCTTTTCTGGGATTCCTGGCTTCCTGCTCCAGTCGATTTGCTCAAGGAATCCCTAGGGTCCCTTGACTCTCTCCTAGATTGGCTATAGTATTTCCTAGGTCTTACTTATTCCTCAATTTAATCCTTCCATTTTCGAAAGTATTATGAAAGTGAATTCATAAGAAAGGTTTTGACTGAAATCGTTTCAGCCCTTACTTGCCTGAAAAAGCCTTCACTTTAGCCTCATGTTCAAATGATAGTTTTGCTGGGTACACAAACGATAATCTTTTTCCCCCAGAATTATGAGGTCTTTGTCCCCCTGTCTTCTAGTGTTTACTTTTGCTGTTGCCATTCTGATTCTTGATTTTTGGTAGATATTCTGTTTTAGTCTCCTTTGAAGCATTCAGTCTTAGTATTGTGAACTTTCATGTTATATCTAGGAATGAATATGTGAATCTATTTATTAAATTTACTAAGCACTTAGTGGGCCATTTTAATTGCAATGTCACTCATTGACATTGAATGTCATTCAGCATTAGATATTTTTAAAAAATTCTTTCATAATTTTTTCTCTTCCATATTTTTGGTCCTTTTCTCAGATACTCAGAAGATAGGAGTTTGGACCTCCTTGACTGGTCTTCTATGTCTTTTCTTTTTCTCTCTCATATTTAGTGTTGGGGTGTGTGTGTGTGTGTGTGTGTGTGTGTGTCTTAGCATCTTTTTGTGGGTGTGGGTGTGTCTTAGCATCTTATTTTTTGTGTGTGTCTTTGTGTATTTGTTTTATTTTACTTTCTGGGAGATTTCCTATATTTCTATATTCTAAAACCTATATTTCTATACTCTGTTAAATATCTACCTCAGCAATCATATTATTCATTTCCAAGACCTTTCTCTTGTATTTTTTCCTTTTTAAAATACACTCTGTTCTTGTTTTAAGGACATGATATCATCTCACATTTTTCTGAGGATATTATTTACAGATTTTTTTGAAGTCTGTTCCCTGAATTACCTTTGTTTCCTCTGGAAACAATTTTTCTGTTTAGCTTTTTCATTCATGTAATTTAAACTAACCATCTGGTGACCCTTGGATTTCTGCTCATGTTTAAGAATGAGGGATTAAGAGGGGCACCTGGGTGGCTCAGTGGGTTAAAGCCTCTGCCTTTGGCTCAGGTCATGATCCCAGGGTCCTGGGATCGAGCCCCACGTTGGGCTCTCTGCTCAGCAAGGAGCATGCCTCCCCCCCTCTCTCTGCCTGCTTGTGATTTCTGTCAAATAAATAAATCTTTAAAGAAAAAAAAGAATGAGGGATTAAGAAATTGTGTGACTGGGAGAGACTTGTCATCCCACTAATGACTGAACAAGAAGCTAGCTGTCCGGAGGATGGTCCCAAAATGCTAGAATTGAGAAAACTCTAAAGGCGCTCAACTTTGTTAGGAGAGAACTCCTAATTAAAAACAAAAATGTTAAGTATTTTTCCAAGAGAAAAATACCCTAGCTTCCAAGAGTTCTGCAGAGGAGAGAGGGGGAAATGGTGGGATAGGCAGGCCAACTCATTTTCTTCTGGGCATGGCTTGGTGCAATGACAATCTCCAGCCTGGGTTCACGCTCTGGTCCCTGTCCTGAGAACCTCATGTGAGGGGCTGTCGTATCTCAGGACCCAGACTTCCTCCAACTGCATGTCCCACTAGGACATCACCCCCAATCTCTGCAAGCTCAGCTGGTAAAGGCCCATGCCAAGTGGTGTTCTCTGTGCAGCCCTAATCCCATGGAGCAGGGCGAGCTCTATAAATAGCAGCAGTGATTACAGAGTAACACTCCTTTTAAATGCTGGGACTTGATGGCTTTCCATTCAAAACAGTCCTGGCCCAGTGTTTAGTCTCTCTGGGGGGCAGCTGTAAAGGCCACCTTGTTTCACAGCTAAGGAGAGGTTACAAGGCAATTAAAATATTTTTGTCTCTCTTCTCTTTTGATGATTATTCCCATGTGGCGGCAGCCACTAGAGCAGCTCCTGCCTCCATTACCCACAGGGGAACTCGAGAACACAGTGGCAGCCATACGTCCTGTCCTGACGCTGAGCTAGAATTAGAGTTTCAGTTTTAACCCTTCTGTTGGTTTTCAGAGATTGAGAAGTAAAACTCAGAAGTGCTGGTGTCTCTAATAGTCCTAGCTAGGCGATGGTCACTTACTCTCCAGGGGTGCTTCTCCGTTTAGAAATGGAGTAAATGCTTCTTGTATCGGAGTAATCAGATGCTGTAAAGTCTGCACATGCTTCGGTCTGAGAAATGTGGTAATAGCACAAATAAATGCACAGTCCAGCCACACAGAGATACTTGGGCAGAGACAATATTCCATGTCAATTAACTTTGGTGATGAGCAACGATAATAATGCTGGTCATAAAAATTATCATCATATGGAAAGAACAGCTATCATGATCTTAAAATTGAGCCTGACATGTACAGCCTCTTCTCAATGTTCACAAGTCCCCTTAGCTCCTCAGGGAAGGCTAAGCAGAGGTCATTACCACCCCATCATACAGGTGAACACACAGGGGCCTGGAGAAGTCCTGGCACTAGTTAGTGGCCAGCGCCATGTTGGGCCCCTCAGAAATCAACATCCTCCTTGGAGTCCTTCCCCCTGAGGCCTGGTGGCCAGTCGGCAATGGTCCATAACACAGTCCTTGCCACCCCTTCCAAGTCTCTCTCTTAGAGTGAGGTGTTGGAGGCTGGGATCTGCATGGACCTGAGGAATAGATGAGGGGAGCAGGAGAGAGATGATTTGGAATATGAAAGATTCTCCAATTCAGCAGGAACAGATTCTGCAAAACCCTGCTCCTTCTCTCCTCCAAAAGAGCGATTATGAAAAATATTTCCAGGAAGGAAAATATTATGCTAACTAAATACAGTTATGACTGCGGATCATTGAAGAAAAGTGTCAGCACTGCTTTTGGTGCCCCATGGAGCTGCTAAGGACTATTGGTGGTGATGCCAATAGAGTTGACATCTGAGACCAAAAGGACAGAGAGATGACCAGGTTCAGATCCCTTGTTTTACAGGTGGCAGCACTGAAGGGGCAGGGGTCAGGGGTGGGGCACAGTTAGTGAATTCTCCCAGTGATTGGAGATGGCATTAGCAAAGTAGCCAGCACAGAGCCAGGTACAAAGCAGGTACTTAAAACATCAGTTAGGAAAGTGTTCAGCTGTAAGCAACAGAGAGCTGGCTTTTTTTTTTTTTTTTAAGATTTTTATTTATTTATTTGACAGACAGAGATCACAAGCAGGCAGAGAGGCAGGCAGAGAGAGAAGGAGGGGAAGCAGGCTCCCCACTGAGCAGAGAGCCCGATGTGGGTCTCGATCCCAGGACCCTGGGATCAAGATCTGAGCCGAAGGCAGAGGCTTTAACCCACTGAGCCACCCAGGCGTCCCGAGAGCTGGCTTTATAGGTGTGTTTTCCTCACATAACAAGTCCACGGGTAGGCTGGTTGGGCCTGGGTGTTCCTGAGCCTAAATAAGAGAAGGAAGTCCTCAGGAGCCTATCTTCCCAGAGGCTGGGTGGGGTTCTGGGGACACAATGCGATGAGAGAAGGGAGACCTTTTGGAAATCATAAAACAAACCAAGGGTATTTAACTTAAAGGGGAGACCTGACCACTGTTGTGTAGATGACAACCTAGGTAGGTCCTATGCTGCCTAAGAGGTTAAAAATGGGATCAAGGAGGAATGCCTAGCTGGCTTAGTCAGTGGAGCATGTGACTTTGAATCTCAGGGGTCATGAGTTTGAGCCCCTGTTAGGGATAGAGATTATTTTTTTAAAAATGAGTCAGGGAGTGCAATTGTTGGAAGGCAAACTAATTCAACAGGGCTAATTCTAATGATATGCACTTATTGAAAATACTGAGTTTTCTGGAGATATTCAAGTTGAGTAAGGAACTGGAGGGTAGTTTGTGTGTGGACAAGGTCAGGGCAGGGGAAGGAAGGAGGAAGGGAAGGAAGGAGTAAGATGGAGAGAAGGAGGGTTACAGCACTGAATGGAGAGATGATCTCCAAATTCCCTTTTGGAACAATTCATTTAACAAGTATCCACTTAGTTCTATTTTGTTCCACACAGGAACCTTATTTTCCAAATAAGATGCTGGCCTGACATTTACGGAAAAGCTAATGGAGAGAACATGGTGTCTGATGAGTGTTATTTACTGATTGACTTCTCAGGAACCACTTGCCTTCTGGAGATCCCATTCCACCACTCCCAGTGTCACCTTCCCCCTCCACACAACGGGCCTGTTTCCAGTCAGGTTACCAGGACCAGTGAACAGGGCAATATGTGTAGTTCAGTGGCAGCATTTTTTTCCAGATACACTGGAATCTGGGCTTAATATCTGTGCCATGTGATATCCAGATGTCTGAAAGGCACTGGGAAGTACCAGAAAGGTCCTTCCCAGAAAGGAGGCATTGATCTGCTGTCATTTGATTGGCTGTCATTTGAGACTCTCTGTCCCTCACTACTTTCACCTGGAAAATGGGAGAGACCACCATCTTCCTCATAGAGTTATTGTGAACACGTAATGTGCTTTTACAACAATCAGCCCTTAGGATGGATTCAGCAGATGTGGTTCATTTAGTTCCTCTGTCTTAGGTCTGCCCCTGATTTTATGTCCCTATTTCCAGGTCTTGATTTCCTCGCCTGGGACTAGAACAAGCCCTATGATTTCTTCCAGCTCTGAACCTTCTAGGGCCCAAAACAAAATGGCTGCCATGATCTCCAGCCTTCACCAGGGAGGTGGTCTCTGCCAGGAGGTGGCACCACTCATTCATTTTTCCAGCAGAGATGTGGGCTGACCATTTGTTAATCTCCCCTCAGCTTTGAAAAGGAGCCTGAAAACCGGCCTGCTTAGCAGCTGCCTCCAAACTGACTTTTAAAATCATGGTGCTGATGTTTTCCGAATGTGACAGGATTTTCCACTCTTGTTCCTGGCATGTCAAAATCATCTTCCTTTGGGCAGTCATCAGTATTTAGGAACGGGGTAAAGAGAAAACTCTGATGAAGCCAACTTTGCCTTTGCTCAAAAGCAAAGCCGCAGATACTAAGGCTGTGCCTTGGAATTGTACCCCCCATCAGCCATTTGCATGCTCTTCAGAGGGCACAAATGGCCGCTTAAGCTGGCAATTGCCTAATTGCCACATAGGAGATCACAGATAGAATTTTGCTGTCTCAGATCTCTGGCAGCAGCTGGGCTGGAGTGGCCCAGAAAATGTGGTTTTCTAGTCTTCTTGGGTTACTGTGAACAGGATCAGTCTTGTGCAGTGTGAGCAGGACAGGAAAAGGACTTAACGCCAACAGAGCCAAATTCCTAATTTTACCCAAGTCCAGTTGGATATGTAAAGTGAATTTAAGATTCCCTCACTCTCTTCCACCCTTTGACTTTTCTCAAGAGTGAAAGAAATGAAAGAAGGGAGGAAGGAGATAGAAAAGAGGAGAGGGAGACAGGAAAAGAGAGACAGGTAGATTGTTTTTTGTGAAATAGTTAACATTGGAAGAGTTATCCTGCCTTTTCCCTCCTATGTAAATAAATTTAAGATTTAGAAAGTAAAGATAAAACCAGATTAACTGATCATTGCTTCTAGCTTGTCCTATCTGTTTTATACATATGAACTCTAAGCATTTATTTGGTTGGAGGCTGGAAAATTAGTGGGCTAAAATCAGATTATCCTGTGAATTGATTTTGACTTTTTGAATGTTAGGTTGTCAAAATTTCTTCTCTGTACCAGCCTCAGCAGAAAATTTAGGATGTATCTCTTATAAAGAAGAAAAAATTACTTTAAGACCCTATGTGGGGCACCTGGGTGGCTCAGTTGGTTAAGCCTCTGCCTTCGGCTCAGGTCATGATCCCAGGGTCCTGGGATCGAGCCCTGCATTGGGCTCTCTGCTCAGCAGGGAACCTGCTTCCCCCTCTCTCTCTGCCTACTTGTGATCTCTCTCTCTTTGTCAAATAAATAAATAAAGTCTTAAAAAAAAAAAAAGACACTACACAAGATTTTTTTTAACCATCCAAAAGAGACGATTCCTAGTTTATGGAGGAAAATATGGGAGAAAACATGGTTCCAGCAAAATAGTTTCTTCTCTTGTCTCTTTTATTAGAGCTAAACCAACTATTTTAGATTGCTAGAGAAATCACATCACACACTGTCAAGTCTCGTTGTTGGAGGTGTAAATCTTGTTAGGTCGAGTAATTTTTCTTCATTACTAACTAACCAAATTCTTCTTAAGTGGCTTTGGAGTTTACATTAAAAATCCCCATCTTTTTGGTCTTTTAAGCTTTAAGAGGTGGAGTGGGACCAGTGGGTTGTCAGAATGATGGCTCTGCCATGTCATGTAGATGTCACTGAGGACTATTGTTTCACTGGGTCGGGAAGGCAGGGGTTGGTTGGTAGGTCCCAGAACATTCCCTCCTGCTCTTGCCCCCACACCATCTGCACAGTGGGAGCAGGCAGCATGTGGGTGAGAGCATGACCATGGTTTCCTCTGTTGTTGCTTATGGAAAGAGAACTTGCCTATTGAGCTTTTGGCTTTTTCCTGGTCTAATGAATGAGTCCTACTCTAAAATTATCCAGGCACCTCATGACTCCACCAACAAATGAACTCTATTAGAAGGTTCTGCTGTGGCTTTTGAAAATGTCTCCATAGCACGCCCAGTCCTTGGAAAATGCAATGCCTCTTCAGGCTTGCTTTAACACTTCCCATGTGTGAATGCCTTGTGTGACAGCACATGAGAGGTGGAGAGTTTTCTGTTTTGAGAAGCAAACCCAGACAGATTTCTGACAAACTGCAAGAAGCTCCAGGTCTTATTTCCTTCTTTGAGACTTTCCCACAGTATAGAATAGGGATTAGGGGACCAATCCCACTGGCTCTTGTGAGGGGTAGCACTTTATTAAGATGCATGTGAGGTGGGAAGGAACCAACATTTACTGGAAACACATTATGAAGGAGACATTTAACACATGATATGAATTATCTCATATAGTCCTCAGTCCCGATCCTTAGATGAGGAAACAGCTTCATGAAGAGAGAAGGAGTGACGTGTGCTGAGTCACGCTGCTCCTAGGTACTGGACCGGAAGTTGGAATCGAGGTTTGTCTGACCGGGCTTGAGCTTTTATGATAGTGCATGTGGGTTGGTTTGCTCTAGAAGTGCGGAATGTTCTCGTCCATCATTCTGCAGCGTTTACTCTGTGCTAAGCACTGCTTTAAGTTAGGACCCCCGCACTGCACTGACTGCGAAGAGAGAAACTGCCTGAATCTGGAGGCAAGGGCTGGGGAAATGGGCACCAGGATGGGCCAAAGGAAACACTGAGAGCCCCAGGAGTGAGGCAGGGTGGGGCTGGAGGTGAGGGAGGAGCAGGCAGCCTTGGTACCAGGGTTCCACCTGCACCAGAGCGTTGTTGTCAATGGACTCGAGCAGAGCAGCCCGCAGCGGGGGAAGGTGAGCCCCTCCCCGTGCTGTCCTGCCCAAAATTGCCAAAGTCCCGGTAAACGGTGGCCAGGAGACTGGCACACAGTGCAAGGTCAGCCAGCTGAGGCAGGTTTTAGACTCACTTGAATGTCTTCATGGCCACATCCCCTCAAAGCAATGACGTTCTGGAGAGCTTGGCTTCTGCAGTTGAACCTGGCTTCACATCTTGGCTTCAACCCCCTTGCTATGTGACCTTGCACCTGAGTTTCTGCATCTTTAATAATAACTGTCTTACAGGGTCATCTAAGGATCCAGTGAGATCATTCCCAACATGTGCTTAGCATAGTGCTGGCATGATGTCAACGACCTACACACATCTTCTCGAGGATTTGCCTTCTTAGGGGCCCGTCTCCCCCTGGCATTTCTGCACTCGTTATCTCTGTCTCCCCTCGGCCTGAGACCACACCCTGGGCTCTCCAGCCTTCATCCGTCAACTACTTGATGGGGCTACCCTCCTAATTCTCCTCATGGCACTTCCAATATTCCTTTTTTCTTTTTTTAATTATTGAGTTATAAGTGACATATGACATTTCCCCAGTCTTGAAAGAGGACTCACAGGCTGCTAGTCTCCGAAAGTAGGGACATGTGTTTTGCATATTTCTGCACACCTGGTGTCCATCCTAGTGCGTGGCATAGAGTCGGTCCTCAAATATTTGCTGAATAAATGCACAAATGTCTCCATTTCCTCATTATTCTCTCCCAGCTGATACCCTTGCAACCCGGCTTCCGCTCTTGCCACTCTTCATAAACCTCTCTTTGCATAATGGCCCCCGACTGGATTACCAGAGCCAGGGCTTGTGTTTCTATCCTCTTCTGTCCGAGCTCTCTCCAGCCAATTCAAGTCTTTCAAATAGCCTTCCACTTTGCAGTGAAGAGTAAATGCAAAACTGCTCCAAGGGCACAGACAGGCTGGGCTCTCCAGTTCTGAGTCATCCACTCAGTCAGCAGGAGCCTTTGAAGTCCTCTGAGGTCACCTCTCTTTGATGGGGGTGAGTGGCATAAGACAGTGAACATCCCAGAAGCCATCTTCCCTGATCTCAACAGCTGGAAACAATTTCTTCCTGCCCCGACATGCTGCACTAAGCTTTATCTGCACCTCTCTAATGGAACTATCTCTTTCTATTTCGAGTTACGGTATTTATAACCGTATCTGTGGCACCTGCTATGTGTGTACCCTTTGAGGGCAGGAACCAGGCTTTGTCTTATCCTCCCATCCTGCTCAGCCTCTAGCCTAGGGTCATACAAATACACCCACTGAAAGAATTGTGAAAGGAAGAGGAGACCTTGGGCAACTATGAAAAGCCTGCCTGTGGAGAGTTTTGTAACAAGCTTTTTCTCTCATGTTAGACTTAGTAAAGCCCCTCGGTGTACTCACCACTGGCCTGGGTATAGTAGAGGGATAAGATAGAGCAGAGAACTAGCTTGTAATCTAGATGTGACAGGCAGAAATACATGCAGCAAAGTTCAATAGCAATTCAAAAATGCAAGAAAAAGAGCGATGAACAGTATGGAAAGAACAAAAGCATATTCAAAGAAGAATCCATGAGGAGCAGCTCCATGCACTCTGTGTGGGAGAGCACTGAACAGAGCTCAGAGGATGTGGCAGGGAGGAGGGGTGGTTTTGGAAGGGGTCCGAATGATACTGAACTCTTTTGATTACCCCCACTTAATTTTCCATAGTACAGGATAGGGATGTCCCGGCCTTAACTCCAGTCCACAGGCTGGGGGTATTGGGCACCACCCTCTCTCGTGCCCAGATGGCTCCAATGCAGTAGAATAGTTACAAGTGAGGGTCCCAGGTCAGCAGGATGTGGGTCAGAGTCCTGCATCTCTCACCGCAGCTCTGGCGGTCATTTTTTCTCTCTCACCCTAAATCCCTCCACTATGAAAGAGAAACAAAAATGCCCGCCCCTCAGGTGTCCTGTACATGTTTATTGAGCTCTCACTGGGCAAGAAACTGTCCTGGATGTCAGGGATAGAGCAGGGAACAAAACAGCTACGTCCGCTGCTCTTGTGGACCATGAAGAAGGAGATAAAGGTGAACTGCCAAGCGCTGTGCTGGGCCCCCAGCCGTCATTCTATAAACGGTCAGCAGCAGGGTTATCCCAAGCATCTGATGGGGCTGAGTTCTCACTAAGTCGGCCCAATCTGGTTTCCAACCCACTTTCTGAAGCCTTCCCTGCCCTCGCGACACGGTCGTTGCATGGTCTTCTATATGCAGGGAATTCTTCTCTACACTTGCAACTGGCATCTAATCACAAACTGTCGTGATTTTTTTTTTTAAGATTTTATTTATTTGAGAAATAGAGCACAAACAGGGGGAGAGGGAGAGGGAGAAGCAGGGAGCGTGATGTGGGGCTCAATCCCAAGACCCCGGGATCATGACCTGAGCTGAAGGCAGACACTGAACCTACTGTGCCACCCAAGTATCCCCAACTATCATGATTTTATTGACCCTCCATTTGACTGGGTCTGTGTGCAGCCTGGGGAAAAGGAACCTATGGAAAGACAGATAAGGGAGCTTGGTCTAGCTCAGCATCACCTTGGAAAGGCCAGAAAGGGAGACAAATTCTGGCTAGTCTGAGACTGAATGGGATGATGTGAGTCCTTTCTAAGTACACCCACCATTCAGGCAGAGCTTGGTCTGGACCCTCACACAACAGCCACAGTAGCAGTCTGACCCCGTGCCTGGCTTTGGGAGAGAGACAAGGGACACCCAACAGCATCTGCTGGCTGGTGGCCCAGGGACACAGGGTCTCTAATCTGGCAGGTGCCATTCATCCTGGAGTAATGGGAGTTCAATCCACACTCCGGTATTTGTAAAATGTCTAAAGGTCACAGTCTTGCTTTTCCATAGAAAAGATTTCTAAAATGTAACCAGAACAAATGCTAATTGTCATTAACTTAGAGCCTCTCTTAGCTGTGTGAACCACAGCTAGTCTCAGGAGGAAGCAGGGTGCCCTGCCTGCCTGCCTCTTTCTGGGCTGCTCTTAGCTGATGCAAAACACTCATTGCCTGTTGAGGGTGAGGGTTTACTGTTGGCTCTCTCCACCCTTCCTCAAGGTCTCTACTCCCGCTGCCCCTGCTGCAGTGCTGGGTGGTCAGAAAAACAAACAGGGATTGCTACCATACTCCTTTGTAATCTGATTTGTTCTGGGTTGACTCTAGGCTTGTCTGAGGACAAGTCCGCACATAATTCCAGAAACAAGATTACCTGATCTTTTTTCCCACCACTTTCAAGTTAAGGGTAACTGATTCGACATTCCATCATTTGACCCATTCGGCTCAAATCTTGGTCTGATTTTTCATAATAGGCTATGTTCAGTTGCAGCGTGTGTGTGTGTGTGTGTGTGTGTGTGT